>JAMPIV010003485.1:0-290000 GCA_024509875.1 Oreohelix idahoensis | reverse complement strand
AGGCCCAGGCGCCACGTACCATTGCGTGGTACAGCAGTCATTTTTGTTTTACTTAACTCACCAGGAAATAGCAATAAGTTGAATCGTCCTAAACTGTGATCGTAGATTCTAGTAGTGTTAATCAACTATTAATAATAAATATTAGTGGATAAGGAAAAAAAGATTTTTACATTTGCCAGATCAAAGAGTGAACCAAAATAGACAAAATTTCTAAGAATAAAAACTAAGAACAAGATAGCCCAATAAAATAAGTAAAATAATAATAACAAAAGAAAAGAAAGGGAGCTAAAAGAAATAGGAAAGAACAATAAATAAATAAATTCAAATAGGAAATTAGGACATAGCTCAAAACTAAGCATGCCACCTATAACTAGAGCACAGTCAGGTGAAGGCAAAACGTGGGCAGAAGCAGTTAAAACCAAAGATAGGGACATCAGGCACGATAAACTAGAAAAGAATAGCCAGGACCCCATAGAAGAAAATACTAACCAAATAAATAGCATTGAAAGCACAGAAAGTACCAAAGAAGACTCAAGACATAAAGCAACCCAGGCAGTTTCCAAAAATAAAGATGAGCATGTAGTAAACATATGTCGTTTAAAGTTAACGCAAGTAGCTGGTGAGGCTGTCAAGATCAAGGCACTAGATGAAGATAAAATTATAACCATCCTTGAACCTGTGTTAGGCAAAAAGGCGATAGTCAAAATTTCAAAGACCCATTTTGGCATAATCATTACCCTAAATCAGAGTGACAGAATAAAAGAGATGTTAGAGGAACTAAAAGTAGAAGCAAAAACAGTGACTCTTGCACACGACATAAAAGTGAAGATAGAGCTAGAAAAAGACACCAGTAGATGTGTGATAAAGGGGATAAACACCACCCTGTCAAGTGAGGAAGTTATGAACAACCTCGCAAAACAGAACCCAGACATAAAGCTGGTACACGTGGACAGAATAACAGTGAAAGAGAGTATTGTAACCCCAGTGGTTGTAATAACGACAGAAGGGAGGGAAACCCCTAAACACTACTATTTGGGAAAACTAAGAAGAATACAGAAGCTTACATTCCCCCTGTGCTACAATGCTCCAACTGTTTGAAATTCGGCCATGGAAGGAACAACTGTAAGGGCAAAGCAATTTGTAGATACTGCTCCAGTAATCACCCCTCTACACAGTGTGAAAAGGTAAAGGCAGATACCGACTACAAAAAGGCGAATGGAAACAGAAAGTGTATCAATTGCAAAGGGAACCACAGTGCCAGGTTTCACGGCTGTCCGGTGAACCAGCAAACAAAATGTAGCGTGAGGTTTTTATTGGCTCTAGGATCAATATAGTACTGACAATTAGAATTTCTGCAGAAAATGGTGAAGTCCCAGTGTCTGAGAGAACTACTGGTATCACAAATTAGTTACGGCTGTGAATGAGCTGATCTCGAAAAATTAGTAGAGTAGAGACAGTCATAAAAATGCCACCCCGCTGTGTAACTAACTGTGATATTAAGACAAGGAAACAGATTCCACTTAACAATTATAAAATTGACATGTCGTTCAAATACAATTTCCTTATTTATTAAGTATATACACTATCTACTCTTGTGCTGAAGGGTGGATGTTGGAAGATGGAATACAATGGATTTGTAAGTTTACATATGATTGATATAAATATATATATATATATATATAAATATAAATATATAAATATAAATATAAATATATATATACATATATATATATATATATATATATATATATATATATATATATATATATATATTACAACAACTCTTCCAATTATAGGAACAACATTATAGATATCAGCTGTGCTGTTAGTCAATTACAGAAACTTTATCAGCTGTGCTGTTAATCTTGTCTCTCACTACGCTAAATCACTTTTTCTTCCTTGACAGTTAATTTCTCACAATTGCCGACGGAACTGGTACTAATGTGTACTCATCTCTTGAAACAGTTCTGTCCTTAATTTCTTGAAACAGTTCTGTCCTTAATTTCTTGCACACAACACCCGCTGATGATCGTTTCGTTAGCCCACCCAAGACTGAGGGGGACTAAGGATGTAGCTTCTGTGCAATCACTGTGCTCCTGCGAAGTTCCAGGCAGCTGAATTGACTCGAACATACGACCTCAGGTTGGATGACACCAATAAAACCTGTAACAAGGAAAAATAGGGGCTAATTTCTGTCATCAAGCCCACCTATTTCTAGTGTATATGAGATGAGCGTGTCTCAGGTGTCTGCATGAAGGATGAATGACAACATTGCTCAGTATGATTTAGCAATAGCGAGACAAGACAGGTGTGTACTTGCAAAACATTCTTTCTGATAATTCAATAATACATGAATACATCCAATATTTTGTACACCGTATGATACAACCGTTTCCTTCCACCTATAATATACCAGGCCATCCCTGATAAGTGCTATACTGGCTGGTAAAATATAACCTAACAATATTGTTGTGGTTATATAGGTTGGAGTCATACCAGGAAATACAATCATTATACCTAATTCCCTAAGATATAATCAGTATACCTGATACATTCATAGTAAAACTAAAATCCTATATCAAATATGTACCTGGTTTCCTTCTTCAACAGTCATACACAATCATCACGCATGATACTATAAAATACAATCATTATACAGGATATAGTCATAGGTTATATTCAGGTTGGAGTTATATATATATAGTCCTAACAAGGACTGTTTGGTTATATTTCAGGTTGGAGATAGGTTATATTTCAGGTTGGAGATAGGTTATATTTCAGGTTGGAGTTATATGAGCCTTAAAAAGGACTGATAGGTTGAATTTCAGGTTGGTTATCGTCTTCAGCAATCATACCAGGAAAGACAATCATTATACCTGATTCCATAAAATATAATCCTTATACATGATATACATTAATTATATACAGGTGTAGGTATTATAAATGATACTAAACAATACAATCATTAGGCATATTCTCCTACAAGTTTTTAGTAAGTTTACCTACCCTCTAAGATTTATACAAGCCAAATTTTGACTCGACTAGTGAAGCAAGTCTGCCCGGTGACAGGTGAGCAATAAATCAGTCTTGACAGTTTCTCTTCTCCAGTCGGTCGCTAGCTGGCCTTCGTGTTGGTGTGTGTGATTTTGAGTAAAACGCGCCAGTTTGTAAAGGTAAACTCAGGTAAATGCCAGTGTGTAAGGACACCTTTTGATTGGTTATCTGCGGTTTGGTACATTTTTATTGCCGACAAACTGATTGGTTATATCCGGTTTGGTACATTCCGTGACCGCGTCCCGAAATTTTAGGCTTAAGTTTTTCCTCTTTTATTTTTCCAATTATTCTGTCTGCCGCCATCTTGGGGGAACAAGATGGCGTATACTTTGTGTAATTTATTCTGGCTCAGAGACTGTTCAATGATTGGCTGTGCATATGTATTAACAAAGAAGTGGGTTTACACACACGTTTCACGACACAAAACAAGCACTAAAAGAATCCATCTTAACAGGAACACCATTTAAAACAGTAATTAAAGAAATAAAAGAAAACAACAAAAACACAAACAGTAAAGTTGTAGAAGAAATCAAGTCTGTAACAGAAGAAATTAAAACTATTAAAACGCAGCTGTCAAAAGAAAAAGACCAGAAAGTGACTAAAAAATCAAGAGAAAACAGTCAACCAGACAGTTCAGCTACAACATTGGAAAATGTGAATGCGCTGAAAAGTGCAGAGGCAGTGCTTCAAGAAGTGAAAGCCATACAGCACCAAATTGCCCAGGATGTAGCTAAACCTGCCTGTACTGAAAGAAGAAAATGAAATAATACTAGTCAAACTGTCTGAACTAAAAGAGGAAAATGAAATAATACTAAAAAGAATGGAAAGTGAAAGACAGGAGATAAACCTAGGCAGAGAAGCGAATGTACTATTGGATGAAAATAGGAAAGTGGTCAAAAAGAACATAATACAACAGGAAAACAAAAGCAACCTAGAAGAACAAATTGAGGTACTTTTACTATACTTAGTTGAAAAAATTAGGTACAAAATAACAAGTCTGAATGAGGGATTTTTTGAGAACATAGTTGATAATGGGCCCACGAGTACAGGAAATACAGAATAAGAGCAAATTTGATAGTTTAACCAAAAATAAAAGGGATACTATGTGATGTTAAAGTTCAACTTAGAAGGATTTAGAATTATACAGTGGAATTGTAGGGGTATCAAAAAGAATTTGCACCCCTACTAGCAGAGACAGTAGGAACTAACACTATATATGCTCTTCAAGAGACACATTTAAACCCAAATAGTAGATATAGTTGTAAGGGCTTTAAGATACTTAGGCACGATAGGAAAGAAGGTAGAGGAGGGGGTGTTGCAGTCTTAGTTAACGAAACATTTAAAATTATAGACTGGGAAGTATTTGATACAACCAACATAGAAGGTATCCAGGTTACTATAGCAGCTGAACCAAACAATCTAACAATCTTAAATGTATACGCTAAAAATGGCATAATTAAAGATGAAGAAATACTAGCCACAAGCACCAGACTAGGCCCCAAAACAGTCATAGTAGGCGATTTAAATTCCCATCATTATGCTTGGGGTGGACAACATGCAGACAATGCAGGAAAGAGCCTACTTGACTATATAGAAAACAATGGTCTTCTAATACTAAATGATGAAACTGCAACTAGAATTAATCCACAAGCTAACAGGGCAGACTCAGCAATAGACATAAGTATAGCAACTAACAACCTAGCGAATGTAAATTGGGAAGTGTTACAAGACACAAACTCAGAGCATCTGCCCATTATAATAACCATGCATGAAAACGTCATTCCAAACCCAGAACCAGAGAAACCGACTTTCAACTATAAAAAAGCAAACTGGGAAGCTTTCCAGAGCAGGAGGTGATGGAATATAAAGACATGTAATCAGATGATACTGACTTTTGGGCAGAAACACTGACCAATGAAATTCTGAAGATAGCAATAAAATATATACCAAATAAAAATATGCCACAGCACCTAAAACCAATAAATAACATTAATAAGAAAAGAAAAACTCAGTGAAATAAAGAACCAATTGCCTGGTGGAATAAAAGCTGTGCAGAAATTCATGAGAGAAGGAAAGGAGCCTTACAAAAATATAGAAATAACAGAACAGAAGAAAACTATGATGAATATAAACATATTAGGAATGAATCTAACAGAATAATATTTAAAGCCAAAGAAACCAACTGCAAAGAGTTGTGTCAGTCACTTAAACCTAGCACTCAAATTAAAGAAGTATGGAAAAAGTTTAAGGCAATCAAAGGGAACAATAAGAAAACAATAATGCCAACAATCAAACTACCAAAGAGAGCAGAAACAGATAAAGAAAAAGCTAATGCCCTTGCTGAGTACACTTGTATTTCTATAAAGTCAGTGCAAAAAGTAGTCTTGGACAGGAAGAAAATGAGCGAAGAGAAAGACATAGGATACATTTTTCAAAGGAACTACCAGACCAGATAGATGAAACAAACTATTTAGATGCTGATTTAACAGAGGAAGAAGTAACTAGTGCAATAAAAGAGAAATCTAATACTGCCTCAGGGCATGATATACTTAATTATGAAATCCTTAAGAAAGTACCAAAAAAAAACTATAAACTTAATAACTTCCCTTTATAACAAAATCTGGAGCTTAGGAAAGATACCAAAAGCATGGAAAGTAGCTGTGATAGTACACATCCTAAAACCCAATAAGGAAGCCCATGATGTAAGTTCATATAGGCCTATCTCCCTAACATCACAAATAGGTAAAATACTGAAAACTGTTGTTAACAAAAGAGTTAAATTCTGCATGGAAAAAAATCAGTTATATAGCCCAAACCAGTCAGGGTTTAGAGCAGACATAAGTACATTAGACCAGCTTGTAAGATTAGAACATGATGTAAAGCTAGGATTCAAGAGGAAAGAGAAAACAGTGGCAGTCTTTCTAGATGTCGCAAGAGCATATGATGAATGCTGGAGAGATGGAGCTCTTTACAAAATGAAAAAGATTGGCATTACTGGTTGTAGAAGTATTGGTAGACAGTGTAGAAGAACGTTCTTATTCTATGTAGCAGTGTGGGTGGTGATGTTGTAATACAGTACATCGTTCGTACCACATATAGGAGTCAGTAAAGTTGGAACAGCTGGTACGGTTCTAACGATTTATTACATCACAGTAACGTAGACATCACAATATACAGTTGAAGACACATTGTTCAAGCATAGCATGCATAATCGGATAATATAGATCACCATCCAATTCAATGAAGACTCTACCAAAAAAAGGCCGCATCAGCAGCAGGCTCCAAGTGTATAATAATCTCTGTGTTTCATCTATCAATAAGTCAGGTAGATCTTTACTACCAATCAAGCCGCACGAGTAGCGTGCTACAAAATGTTTAATATTCTTTAGTCTTCTCATCGACCACACAGGTCAAATACCTCTTGCTACAAATCAAGCCGCACGAGTGGCGTGCAACAAAATGTCTAATATTCTTCTGTCTTCTCATCGATCACACAGGTCAAATACATCTTGCTACAAATCAAGCCGCACGAGTAGCGTGCTACAAAATGTCTAATATTCTTCTGTCTTCTCATCGACCATACAGGTCATATATATCTTGCTACAAATCAAGCCGCACGAGTAGCGGGCTACAAAATGTTTAATATTCTTCTGTCTTCTCATCGACCATACAGGTCATATATATCTTGCTACAAATAGCTCAAAAATTCCTTTACCTGTACTGCTGTCCAGGAATAAAGCACAAACACATTTTCACATCCTTTGGCTTAAAGAACAAGCCAGAATTAACACAGGGGGAAAACTCAGCCATCTCCTAACACGCCAAAGGCTCCATTCCCCGTGGACACAGACAGAAAGAATCGCTGAGCTCCTCTCAGCTCAAAAAACCCAGGTCGACTGTCACTAGCTACAGTCTCTGGCCCCCGCCAAAACCTTGGCGCATGCGCGAATCAATCGCGTGACATGAGTTAGTTCACAACAGGAATGTACTGAAACTGTTCCAAGAAAATCGACGGACAGAACTTTATATGGGCAATTTAGCTAGACAACAGCGAACCCTAAAGAAGATAACAACTAAATCAGTTCTGTACTAAAAAATAATACCGTCAGTAATATCCCTTTGACCATAAAAAATTCACATCATATATTAAGACGAATAGACCTTAACAGTCTACCGCACCCCCCAGGAAAGAAAAATGATAACATCATTTTTTTTGAAAAAAATTACAACGAATTGAAATAAATGAATGAGGGCGGTAGCATACACATATCCACAAAAAAGTCTATACTATATAAAGCTATAAACAGAAAAAAGAAAAAGAAAATAAAGACATGGTAATCAAATACAATAAACATTGCATAACATAAATGAGTATCATCGTAATGTTGTTGTTCGTCCATCACGGGTGATGAAGACCACTCTGTTCATCCAATTATTATGAATATGTTAGGATAGTCTATGAGTACGAAGGTGACTGATGAGCCCGATGCGGGCCTGGAAAGATCTCGGACAGTGTGGGCAGGGAATGTTTGCATCATGTGAAGGTTTTATTACACGGTCTTTTCTAGCTTGTCTCCGCTGTTCCGCTGCTGCTCTTCTGGATGATTCGCATGCCGCTGCACCTTTACGAAGAGATGTGCGCCAGGCAGTTCGGTCTTGCGCAGCAGCTTCCAATGTGTCAGGGCTTATGTCAAAGGTTTTTAATGAAGTCTTAAGAGTGTCTTTGAAACGCTTCTTTTGGCCACCATGGGAGCGTTTACCCTTCTGCATCTCACCATAAAAGAGTATCTTTGGCAGTCGATGGTCTGGCATGCGGACTACATGACCTGCCCAGCGAATCTGTGACTGCATCAGTATAGTATCGATGCTAGGGATACCAGCTCTGTCAAGAACGGCGGTATCTGAGATCTTGTCTTGCCATTTGATGTTCATTACCTTCCTGAGACCGACTGTATGGAAGTGGTTTAGCTTCTTTACGTGGCGCCTGTAAACAGTCCATGTTTCACATGCATAAAGCAGCACTGGAAGCACCGCAGCTCTGTACACCTTCAGCTTTGTCTGTAGACTAATGCCACTTCGATGCCAAACGTTGGTGTATAGTCTGCCAAATGTGCTGCTGGCTTTGGAGATCCTGGTGTTCACCTCATCATCAATGACGATGTTCTGGGATAGTGTGCTACCAAGGTATGTGAATCTGTTCACAACATTCAGTTTCTCACCATTTACCTTGGTGATTGGCTCAGTATAAATTGTGCCAGGAGCTGGTTGGTACATGATTTCTGTTTTCTCCGTGTTGATGGTAAGCCCAAAGTTGGAACAGGCTTCGGAGAATCTATCCACGCTATGCTGCAGATCAGCCTCTGAGCCAGCACCGAGGGCACAATCGTCAGCAAATAGAAGATCCCTGATGGTGTGTGATTTGACGTTGGTTTTTGCTTGAAGCCTCCTAAGGTTAAACAATTTTCCATCAATGCGATATCTGATGTCGATTCCTGTGTCCCCGTCTCTGAAAGCATCAGTCAGCATAGCAGAAAACATGATACTGAACAGAGTCGGTGCAAGTACACACCCTTGTTTAACTCCATTTGAGACTGGGAAAGGCTCCGATAGCTCACAGTTTTCCTGAACTCTAGCCTGCATTCCATCATGCAGTTGCTGCACTATTGAGATAAATTTCTTTGGGCAGCCGTATTTTGCCATGATCTTCCATAGACCCTCTCTACTGACCGTGTCGAACGCCTTTGTCAAGTCGATGAAAGCTGTGTACAGGTCACGGTGCTGTTCTTGGCATTTTTCTTGCAGCTGTCTTGCAGCGAACACCATATCGGTGGTTCCACGTTTTTTCTGGAATCCACATTGACTTTCAGGTAGAAGACCTTTGTCAAGATGAGCTGTAAGGCGATTAAGAAGGATTCTGGCGAATATCTTCCCAGCGATTGATAATAGGGAGATGCCTCGGTGGTTGTTACAGTCTTGGCGATTACCTTTACGTTTATAAAGATGTATAATTGACGCATCTTTGAGATTGTGTGGGATGGTTTCACTCTGCCACATTAGCTGGAAGATCATGTGAAGTTTCTCTATCAGAACGGTACCGCCATCTTTATAGACCTCAACAGGAATTGAATCGGAGCCGGGGGCCTTTCCACTAGAAAGTTGGAGAATCGCTTTTTGAGTCTCCTCCAGAGTTGGTATATCATCTAGTGCTTCATTTATAGGAATTTGGGGCAGTCGGTTGATGGCTTCGTCGTTAATAGATGATGGCTGGTTCAGAATATTATTAAAATGTTCGACCCAGCGTTGGAGAATTTTTTCCTTGTCTGTAATTAGTGCTTTTCCATCTGCATTAAGGAGGGGAAATGATCCTGATGATGTTGGACCATAGACCGCTTTGAGTGCATGGTAAAAAATTTTACAAGTCATGGCTGTCAGCAAAGCCTTGGAGCTCATCTGCTTTATTACTCAGCCATGAATCCCGCATCTGGCGTAGTTTATGTTGGACGATTCTACGCATGTTGTTGAAAGCATCTTTCTTGGATGTAGATTTTGGATCATTTAAATATGCTTTATGGAGATGGTGTTTCTCAGCCAACATCTTCTTTATATCATCTGAGTTCTCATCAAACCAGTCATTTTGTTTCTTGATGGCGGGACCCAGGACCTCAGTAGCAGTGTTGTAGATCTGCTCGCTTAGGGCTGCCCAATTTGTTTCCGCACTTTGGCCGTCTAACGAGATAGATTTGAGACGGTCTTCTAAGGTGTCAGTAAATGACTGTTTGATTTTTGTCTTCTTTAGTTTGGTTACATCCAGCCATTTTTTAGTTTTCTTCCCCTGAGGGCGCCTGGCTGGTTGGATACGAATTTTAAGTTTAGACACAATGAGGCGATGATCAGTCCAGCATTCTGCACCACACATGGACTTGGTCACCCGGACATCTTGCCTGTCCTTCTTCCTAACAATTACATAGTCAATTAGGTGCCAATGCTTTGAGCGAGGGTGCATCCAGGAGGTCCTGTTGCGGATAGGAAGTCAAAAAATGGTGTTGGTGACTGTTACGGGACTTGTTTAGTTAAGTATTGTTAACAGATACAGTTCCCGTTGGACGTGAGTTATTGGGTTGCTGTTACGGTATATGCTATTAACGCCGTCTGCTAAAGGTTAGCAGACGTGCAATCGTAAAGGTTAAGACATTTAATATGTTGCGATAGATGTTTCAATTATTGAACGCTCCATACACGATCGATTATGACGTGTCTAGCGTTGTTTAGGACACAGTCGGTAACTAGGAGACGCTACCCTTTGTTACTTGACCGCCAAGCTGAATAGCTGCGTTTTTCTAACCTTCCAATTCAATGGCATGATATAGCCATTTATAGGTGCATTTTTGATGGACCACGGTCAGTCCTAGAACTCTATATGAGAGGAAAATTTATGGAGGTTAGTATTTAACTAGAATTCTCAGAAGGAGGAGAATAATTGTCAAATTCGTATGAAATATTCAGACTCGCAGTCTCACTGTCGGCAGGTAGCCATGTCTAGCTGCGCGTGCATATAGCTGTGATGTTCTGACGACAATACTGCATTGTATCCTTAAACGGACATTAACACGTAAACCAGCAGTCTACGTTATTGATTAATTTATGCATGACTTATAAGGACTTATGTTCTGTTCCTATTTGAAATGATCATCCTGTGTGTACATGTGATTAAATATTACGGACTCAATCTGAAGGCATTAATTACTTCATTAATGTTGCTGAGTTCAAGTTACATGAACTACTTCTTCATACCATGCTACTGAGTTGTATGAACACCTTCACCCTAATTCGCGTAATACTAAACAAAGCACGATTAACAAGAGATCACTAAAGTAACCATACTCAGTGCATGATCTTCAACCGGCAAATAACTCAGCAACAAAGTGGTGGCCAGTGTGGGGAACGACAGAAAAAAGAAACAAACTTCTGTTCCTTACGCACATGTTAACCATAATATTTATGATCAAGTTTCGATCACATGATCCAGTCGAAGATGACGTCTTACTCATTCTAATGCCTAACAACGTGACGTCACTGAAAGTCGTGTAGGTGATCTGTCGGAGAAACCAAAGTCGTTTTCTAAGTCTAACCAGTCGAAACATGAGCCATTTGAAGCAAACACACGATATGGACTACAGAAGCAGACAGTCAGGGGCATTAGCCTAGCTGTTGACGACCTCTAGCACTGATCTAAGCAACGGAAAAGATAAGTCTAGTTGTTTTAATACTGTCGTCATTGCAAACAGTAATACTGAGTCCATGCCTTTTGCCTGCATAGGCATGTCTTTTCTGAATGTGTTTCATGTATTCTTTTGGGTTGTTTTAATGTGTTGTTAATTAGTGGGAGGTAGGGAGGATGAACCGAAATTAGATTCTGTGGCTCTCACGATGCCTGAATTGATTTCGGTCGTTTCTTAGGGCAGTTAAACGATTGCACTTTTGGAAGCTCCATTGAGGTTTGCCATTGGACTGTCTGTCCAAATCTGCTGTCGTTTGACGATTTGTGTTAGCTGTACCGTTCCGTAGATAACTGGTGTATTTTATTCGTACTCAGTTCACAATTTTATTCAGTTTTGTATCATGTTCGTTAACTATTTCGTCCAGTCTCCTCTTACTATCATTTATTTGATGATTGTTAAATGGTCGTCCGTTATGAGTCCTGTGATGTCATCATTTTTTGCAGTCATTTTTTTTTGTGTACTTTGAATATTAAGTTGACCTCGGGTCAGACCTTGACCCTTCATTTGGCTTGTGACACTTCCGCTTGTTTTATTTAGTTCATAAATTCATTTTTAATTGTGAAAATGTCTTGTTTGCGTCTTGACATTGTTTGTACCCTTTAGTTGCATCATTGTTTTGTTTGTCTTCATGATATATATTAAATACTACATTAATAATATGATATTATATGCAATAATACACTTGTAATTTAATTTAATTAATTTTTTCTGATATTTAAGGTTAATATGGGACATTGCATAATTATGCAGTGATAGTCCAAGAAAGTAGCACTACAATTTATAAGAGATGCCTAGGGCATAATAATATATAATATATATATATTGACCAAATAAAATAATCTTATAGTCTACCTTTGAGGTAATAGACCCATTGTAATTTAGATACAATATTGTTACAAAATATTGTCTATTAGTTGAACTTAGACATAAGAGTTCAGTACTATTGTGATTATTTATATTGAATATTCCTAAGTTGAGTAAGTATAATAATTACTCTGAAGCTACTATTGACTATTTAGTGAATGCAGTAATATTCAATAATTAATCTTACAGCAAAAAAGTCAAAAAATGCTTACTATAGACCATTTCGTAATAATTGGTATCCGTGAATATGGTTATAAATCGCTCAAGAACTTCTATTATCGTCAGTTTAGCTGAGGATCAGAAATTCAACTACAAAATGCTTTATATAAAGACCAGTTTCGAAAAATGGGTAAGGAGAATAATGTGTTATAAATCTCAAGAGCTTCGTCATTAGCTGAGAAAAGAATGCTCGAAGAGGAAAAACATAAAGAGCAGCAAAAGGGATAAAAAGTGGCTGCAAAAGAAATAAAGGCAAGCAAGAACTAGGAACGCGAGAAATGGCAGCATTAAAGAAAGAGGGAAAGAGGAACGTCGAAAAACGTGAGATGAAAGCACAATTGCCAAGGGAAAATAGATTAAGAGAGATTGCTCACGTGAAAGAGAAAAGCAGCGCAGCAATTACGCATCGCGCACACAGTGTGAGAGTGAAGAAGAGAATAGAAATTGAAACGAGAGGAAATTATTTTACAACAAGAAATGGAATTGGCGCGTCGTATTAAATTGGAGACAGTCAAGATTACAAGCACAAACATAAGTTACAAAGCTGATGCAATAAACCAGAATGATTCGGTAACGCACCGATAATGGATCTGCTCATCCCTCAGCAGAACCAGTATATTGGGGGGGGGGGGGGGGTGTGATTTGTCATCTCACCAACTTCTAAACCTTACTACAACTTTCAATACTACCCACTTCTAACATTATGAACGCGTCCGGACTGTAGACCTCAGTGTATTCATCGTTCCTTGTCACGATTTTTGAACAGACCTTGCAAAGTCGTATACAAACCTTTTGCCTGAAAGAGTGTTGCAAGTCTGTACTCGGTCAGCTTTTATAAATTGCGAAATTGATATTCTTGGTTGGAGAACCAACTGAGACGGGCTTGTCTCAAAATCTTTAAAGAATGCTGATACCATCAATAGCAAATAAACTACGGTGCTATTAAAGTCCTCCGTGATGCTTTACGAAGGTTTCACCTCTGGACGAGGAACACTGATGTAGGTTTGTTAAATTTAAGCTTGGAAAATTTTACCCTGAATCTCCAAAAGATTTTGCAGGATTTCATTTGCCACGAACATACGCAATACATTTAATAAGATGGGTTGAACTGGCAGAAGTCAACAAATATCATACGACACGCCAATAATTAGTTGATTTACTACTTTAACGGGATAAGGTATTATCTTCGGTTAGCCAGCCATTTTTTGCATATTTGCAGGAGCGTAAACCAGGTACTATGGATGAGTTTTAGGGAAAAAAAATTGCTTTCATTTTTCTTTAAACTACTGGTTCGGCACATCCGAATGCAACCTTTTCTTATAACTCCCTCATTAAGAGAACGCTGCTACTCTGTGGCTGTTAGCGTCTTCTAATATGTGCGTGTATTCACAGTAGATTGTAAATATACAGAGCAATCAAGACATCACGAGTAGGAGATCACAGTCTGTAGGACAGAAGGTGGGTAAATGAAATCACAATGTTAAGACTTTTTACAGATCAGGGAGCATCATAATGATTTTCAGTAACAAATGGTAAAATCCGGTGGGTCCAGATTCACGAATCGAGGCTAGAGCAGATGCACTGAATATAGAAAATTTTCAACACCTAAAAACTATTACTTCAACAGACAGGTCACGAGATAACCAATATTATAATCACTGATCAAACATTACTACGACCAATGCGAATAGTGTCAATAGATACTGACAGCATCATTAACTAATCTTGGCTCGAGACATTAGCGAGAATAATTGGTTACTATAGAGGAATATAATAATCTCATTATACTCGGTAAGTGTAATACTCCGATTATCGGAGGCATCATCCTTCAACCCCCCCCTCCCGCGCAAATCCCTCCCCCCCCCTCCAAAAATAGTTTACTAATAGAGGACGACATATAGATTCAGCTGATACAAATTGATACTCGGAAGTGCGGGATTTGGGGGCTCATTTCTCGGGGATGCATCTTCAGTCATTACAACCATAATACAGGGGCGGCATAGTTACAAATAATACTACCCCTATAGCTCAGGGTCCCACTTGAAGCAATGATACAACACAGTCTTCTGCTGCATTGTTTTGCTATTAATTATAATGTGGCAAAAATAGTTGCCAACAATGCAATCTTATTTTTCAGAAAGGCGAAAGAAATAAAGAAACAGTGCTTAACTGCGGACATATTATAAGGTCCACCAGAGGTAGTAGGTCTTGCAGTCAACGATGGAATTCAGGGCTTACTAATTTTGTTTAACAGGGGATTAGTTAATGGATTTTCCGTCGCGCGTCTACAGTGTGCTCTGAGGGAATGCAGGATTCAGGATCCACATCAAACGATTGGTGTAATCGTCAGTCGCTGGTACATCCCATAAGCTGTGCGGACAGGGAGAATATGTACGCTGCATGACAGATTTGGGTGGAGAAGCAATATTTGAGTGTTGTACCCCAACGGAGCTATTGTCATGTATTCCAGAACACCTGATACTTTTCACAGGTGAACAGTAAAAATTTAGGATTTGTATGCTAAGCTAAAGTAAGCCTATAGCTGATCTTGAATGGAGTTGGAACGCAAATACATGGGAAGTAAAGATTGCACTCCGTAACGAGAAAAATTAATGATTGGAGTGAGTGAAATAAAAGAAATGTGCATTTCTTTTTTAGCATCGCTAAACGCTAAGGTACGTTGATTTGATTTATGGCAACTTACACGGTCGTGCCAACACCTACAATAAATACCATGTGGGCAACAGCAGTTTCCAACTTTCACTCCAATCAGTAAGTTCGCGTCTATCCATGGGAAATTGATGAAGATGGCGATAGAATCTTATTGCGGACATCACCATTACAGTAAGGAAAAGTATAGTAACTGATCCCTATCCATAAAAATTACTGTTTGACCGTTATCGTTTCAACATTGACAAAAAATAGCATTATGAGGAAGAGAATAACTGTCCGGAAGTTAAAATAAATAAATGCTAGGACCTATAAAAGGAATTAAACAGTGATTGAATGTAAATAGGTGATATGAATAGGTATCATCCTCAGTCCAGTTAATCAGGAAGATACGCTAAACATCCAAACATTAGGAAAGAACAATGTCGGTGTTTGTAAGGGAAGGTCATCCTCAAATGAGAGAATTCTTTGACAAATCCAAGAATTTACGTGAGAAGTCATCATTGTCCACTATTTTCGTGACAAATGATACTACTTCGACACCGTTTAAACATTGGAAATTGTGGAAAAATCAGTCAGCGTATTCTCGCACCAGTGTTAGTGCGCGAAAGTCTCTAGCCGCAGGATACGCGTACCTGGCAGGCACTTAGAATTTTTTTGATCTTATACAGCAAAAAACGTTGCAAGTTTGTTCGTATTCTTCTTAGCCATCATGCAATGGGCAGAAAGAATAGACAGCGAGATGTTACATTTTTCGTAACAAAATCGAGACGCTCTTTCACGGGGATCATCGAGCAGTGATTAAATGGTGGTTTATTTTCTCCATCACCTTGTCTATCTAAAGTCGGATAACATTAGTACCTGAACCAAGTCTGCGCCACGCAGATAATGGTGTTAAGTACGCTCACCCTTTTGTCATTATTTTCTTGATGACTCAGACTAGTCAGTCATAGTCATCATCGTTTCTTTTCCTTTATTGGTCATTTAATTCTTGACGTAGATACGTCTTAGATATCAAGGGACACAAAAAAGGATATTTCATATTAATAGAGCATGCCTCACAAGCAATTTCATACACGTTGTCTCTGAACACTTACAGTCGTGAATTTTTCATGTAATGAACTAGATGATACATACAGCACACAGTATCTAGACTTGTTTATTATTCTAACTAATACTGTCATCTCAGGGGAGAGTAAGAATCTCATTCCCTTTTCCAGAGTACACAGTACCGTTAACCCAAGGGCGTACCGCGTAAGTATTTCAACAATAGAATAACTGGCTAAATCATGGCGGGAATGCGAGTAACCATTGCTCTTCAACGGTTACACCGCAACAGCGTCTACAGATTGCTAATCTATTACAATCTTATCCATATGATGTATTGACCTCGACGTGGGTTTTCGCGGGGTCGCACCAGTCATTAGCTATTCAGTCATGACAGTTTACTCACAATGGATGATACACCTATTTCGTGTGTGTACATCCCCTATATCTGTTTCCTTTAGCATTTCCTAGCTAAAACTACTAACGAACTTGAACAGACGTTGTCTCTGGGAATCATCGAGACTAGTAATTCGCCATTCTCTTCTCCATTAGTGCTTGTCCGGAAGAAGGACAATAACATCAGACTATGTGTTGATTATAGTAGAAACATTAAATGCTAAGGACTAATAGTTGACAGCGCAGTCAACATCCACGTCTATATCGACGATAACCTTACTGCCACGTCTATCCAGCCAAACCGCAAACTTATATTTAGTAAAGATTAGAACTTAAACTAAAGGTTATTTGGCAGCTTACCACTGACCGAAATGATGCTAAGTAATACAGACGGCAGTTTACTTGTCCACTCCATCTAAGGTCATATACCAGTGGAAATGGTGATGCCTTTTGGGCTGTTATAAATGCGCCCCAGTTACCTCTTTCTCATTCGCCCTGTATTGCGAGTGCATTCAGCAAATTTTATCAGGTAGGTCCAGGACTGTTATTACATATATTTGACGACATTTAATATATGCTTTGTTTTGTAGTTCGTCGTTTTCGTTTGAGGTAAAACTGATTGTTTCGGCGACTTTCTTTAGCTTAGATATGTTTTTTTCCGACACTCTTAAGGAAGTTATGCCTATATCTAACTGCTAAACCTACAAAGGTGCAGTAATACGCGTGTAATGAAGTATACCTCATCACTTTTGGGACATTGTCCATTGGTGGGTTAGTCGTGAACGATTACCCTAAGTACTGTATCGCAAAATTTCTAAACATAGAGAGGTTGGCGCCTATCATGACGCGAGAATGAGGTCAGGGAGTTTGTTTAGGACTTGTTCAATATTACAGTAGAATACGGGGAAATGAGTTTTCATACCGCTCAATACTTGTCATCACGCAGTAGATCTGGCTGTAGTGTTGTCTTCGATTGTTAAAAAAGAGACATTGGCCGGTGAATTGGTGGACACTGAAAATTGCGGTACATGCTAATTGAGAAACTGTTCCAGTACATAAAATTATAAATTTGTTTCGCTCTTGTATGAACCGCAATTTTAGAGGTGTTATACCGATTGCTCTTCTATAACTAATAAGAAAGAGATTTTTTTACGAAACATGATGCGTTGGTGAGAGCTAACCTACGTGACATTGTTGCAATTGCGCCTATGACTCGCCACAGTAGACATGATTGGGCGCATTCTCAACATCCTAACCTTATATATTCAAATGCGATAAGCTAAAGCCTCGGCAGAAAAACAAAGTGATTTGCCAGACAGGTGTGGGACAGGAACTTTATCAGTGTGATATTGTGGCGCAGAATAAAAAATCTAGAAACTTGAAATGTTGCTTAGCCTTGGTGCTTCCTCGCCTTCACGCTATACAGACGACCAACGTGGATAGTCGATCCTGTTTGCGTCGATCTAACCATTGGAGAAGAGCCGCGCAAACAACTCGCGCCAGATAATGCATCATTAACGGCTCAGCATGTTTTTTTGAATTCGTCCCGCATTTGAACATATTCCGTAGGGCACCTGAAAACGATATTGTGTGCGGTAATAGTGCGGTTGTCACGTAATCGCCTAGTGACGACGATGGGAGAAGAACAGACCATGTTTTAGCACCATGTTCGCTGTAGAAAACAGTATCAACGTATAAGGAACTAGAAACGCTTGCCTTATAACAATGATTAAGACTTATGAAAGACTCGCACTGATATTGCATCAAGAATTGGAGAAGATCTAATCAGAAGCAATCTCAAGTGAAGGTATACTTTAGATTGGAGATGTGTGAAACGTTCGTCTAACGGTCCCATTTACACGATATATTGTAATATTCGGGTTGAGACAGAATCAATGGAAGACAATATCTGACGGACGAAGTCGAAACTTATTATTCCTATGTGCACTTAAATTCTTGGATTGTGGGATATATAGATCTTGACAGCATTTCTTTCCAACGTAACGTGTTGGCACCTTCTTTGCCTAATCTAGAATTCATCAGGATCAAGATATAACGGGGACTGGGATCACTGTTACATTATCCTATACTAATTGAAGTTAGTTCTATGTTTAACTTCTTGAATTGGAATGTATTATCAATAAAAATGAACTGTGAGGAAGAAAAATTGAAGAATCGATAAGAGAGAAACAAGAGAATAAAAGAGAACGTAAATGTATGTAGAGAAATAGAATGGAAATTTGAGAGGAAGAGTAGGTGAGTGAATGTGAGTAGTGTTGTTCTCAACACAAGTGTATTAGTATTAAATGATTTTTTTTTCTGAATGTTGTAATACTATTTATTAGTTAGTTGTAATTAGATGAGAGTTATTATTCACTAACCACTTTAACACACACAAGCATTAAGTTTAAAATTCGTTATATTCGAATTTTCTTTCTATTTCTTATGTACACTTATTTTGCGTCTTTTACTTCTCTCATTAGATCATCACGGTTACATTGTAGAATAACCTGCCGGGAGGTGGTTAATAATTATAACTCTTGTTTAATTATTAATAGTTTAGAGTATGTTTAATTCAGTCTCATAAATTTATATTCCTTATGTATATGGACTTAGTCTAAATACGACAGACCTTACTTTATTCTTAATTTTAGATCATTCACTATTTACATTGGGACCTATATTTATTTATGTTGGATATAGATAAGTATGGTTTTCAATAATATTGAGTATACTAATGTGTATTTAGATGTTAGTCATGATCCATATGACCAAATAGGTTAGTTTGTCATGGACCGCGTACACGGTTCTAACTCAGAAGATTGGGTCGGAGGCCATATGTCACAATTTGTGGTTAAATTTTGTTTTGATACATATGGTAAAGTACGACTTGATTTTGAAAAAAAAGTCTATCGATTTTTTTTTCACCCGTGTAACAGCGAATGTGATACGGGTACATTGCTATTACACCGCCGTCTGGCTTAAAGGGTTAGCAGTGGACGTGTTGTGCGCAATCGTAAAGGTTGAAGGACATTTAATATATTGCGATAGATGTTTCAATTATTGGGAAGACGCTCCGCCATACACGATCTCAAGATTATGGGACGTGTGTGCTAGCGTCTGTTTACGGACACAGTCGCCTGGGGGTAAAACTAGGAGGACGCTACCCTTTGTTACTTTGCCCGGCCAATTCACATCGGTCATGGTTATAGCCATTTTTATGTGCATGTGTCTTTTGATGGAACGCAGGGGTCAAGTCTAGAAGACGTCTTATATGAGAGGGGATAGTTATGGAGGTCTAGTGATTTAGTACTAGAATTTCAGAAAGGGAAGAGAATAATCAGTCAAAATTCGGTATGGGAAATATTTCGTTTCAGTCAGTCTCACGTGGTCGGCAGGGTAGCCAGCCATGTCTAGCGTGCGCACGTGCGCAATATAGCTGTGATGTTCTGACGGACAATACTGCATTGTATCCTAGAAACGGGTCGTATAACACGTGTACAACCAAGCAGAGTCTACGTCTTAATTGATGTTCAATTTGTATGCATGACTTATGTGGGGACTTAGTTTCTGTTCCTATGTTGAAATGAATCATCCTGTGTGTTAGCTGCATGTGATTAAAATTAGTGTTACGGGATTCTATCAGTTCTGAAAGGAAACTAGCCCTAACCATTAATTACTCTCATTGTAATGTTGCTGAGTTGTCAAGTTACATGATACTAACTCTTTCATCATACCATGCTACTGTGATGTTTGGATATGCTCACACCTATCAATACTAATGTTCGCTAACTACTTAAAACCATAAGCACTCGTTAACAAAGAAGATCACGCTATAAAAGTAACCATTAGACTCAGGTGCATGATCTTTTGGAATCGGCCAATAAGGTCAGGCAAGACAGTTGCCTTTACATTATTGTCTTTAGGTATTATACAGTAGTTCATCTCTACCATTTTTCTCTTCATAGATTTCAAAAAAAAAAGTTGCGAAGATTTGGAGCCCGTGTTATTGTGTGATTAGTCAATAATTACTATGGATGTGATTGAAATTGAGTGTCGTACGCATTAAGAGCTTTCATATCGAAATCTCTGTCAGGAAAGTCGTGTGTATTATTTTATGATTTGAATTCGCTTGTTAGATTGAGATATGATAGTCTGGGATGACCTGTGCAAGGGCTTACATGTCGAAACAGAGTCACAGCACGCTCATTTATAGAACTTTGAAGATGATTCAGGCACTTAAGGGACAAGTGTGCTCACTTGACGATTGTCTGAATAATTTTTAAGTTGTACATGTGTCCGCACTGTGTCCCAAAGGAATACAAGTAACGTGTATCACGCAATTATAAGACTGTGGCATTGAAACATTGATGTTAGAAAGATCTTGGGGGTGAAATTGCATGCTGACGAAAAGATTCAGAAGAAGAAGACAAGGGGGTTTCAGGCACCGCGTGAAACGATCATGATTAATTGATCAAATATTCACACGTTAGAAGAAACAATTATAGAGAAGTTCCCGTGGAATAGGCCATAACCGTCCACTGTTATTTATGTCACGCCGGTCGGTCGAGATTGTTGTCAAAGAAGCCTTGATAGAATGTACCATCCGCCCAATCATGTTTGTGGAAGATACTTTATCCATCTCTGATGTTTCACAAAATATGTGATGTATGTACGATGTCAGAACGCGCTATATGCTACAATGACGCAATGATGTTGTGTGCCCCTAGAAAGCATAAGATAGAAAAGGGGAAATTACAGAAAATGGTGGTTTACTGTAGAGGACAGGGCTGAGACTGGAAAAGACAAGGCTGATATTATGTCCCCATCTTAGAGTCTGTTTCGTGAATGTGAGGATATGATTGGAGTCTATTGAGAGAAGAACATAATACCCACACAGATGAACAATTGGGTATAAAAATCGGACAAATGGAAAATTACCGGGGCGACCTGGATTTTCGGCCAGATGATGTAGCAATTCTTAAGTGTTCAACACGCCCCAAATGCGAACTGAATCCCAAGAAGCAATAGTAAATAATTTGTGTGTGTATATCTTCGTCGGTTAAAAATTGGATTCCGCAAATGTGTAATATGGAGGTCTCTAAATACTAAAGCTATGAACTTTGTTCTAAACTCGGACCTATTTGCTATCATCTTGAAAGACGGAGAAGGAAAGAGAAACTACTGAAAGTTGGAATGTTTTCAGAATTATTCTGAGGCAGCTAAAATGAATCATCGGATGGTGCACAACAAGAGAAATCCATACTAGTATTGCTTTTGCAGCTAGTAGCGCCTTCAATAGATTATCTAGAAACGATTTGGAGGGAATTAACGATCATTGGAGGCGGGTTAATAGCCATACTCCGTAAGCTTCGTCATGTGTTACTTCAAATGTTATCTCAGTGTTAACAATACGGCTTTTCGAGCAGAGTTGGAAAATCAACAAAAATCATTGGGAGAACATTGGCCTGAATTAGCATTGCTGGAGAAACAAATGTTCTTACACAGGAATAACTCCTCATGAACAATCAGTTGGAAAGGAGATTCTCAAAGACTAAAATCGACCAAATGAATAGAATGACTCTAGGCAGAAAAATTATGTCTCCGACTATATAAGGAAAAGGGACGAATGGTCATATATCAGGTCATGTCCTACAGGAATGCAAAAACAATAACATGAATACAATCTACAGGCGCTCACTCTTGGGTTCCTAGAGCGGGTAAGAGGAAAAAGGAAGACCTCGCGCTCGAATGAGGAAACACTCCGAGGATAAGGCAACACAATTAATTAAGGACGAAGGCAAAGAACGTTGGGCTCTAAATAATGTGCAAGAGACTGTAGGAACGGAGTGGCGTCAGACAACGAAACAACCAACATGGAGGAGCTACTGGGTTTCTGGCCTTATGCGCCGTAGATTTGCGGTGCTTAATGAAAGTTTATTAATTAATTATTTATTATTATAAATACAAATTGCTCTTTGTCATCTGGGGTACCAACCTCAATATGTTTTGGATCTTACAGAGTATTGCGCACGTCTGTAGTTAACACGTGTCACGCCAACCGTTATGTATGCCCACGTTTTGTAGAAGTCTCTGCTAGAACATCCTCTTCTTCTTGATTGGCCAAATTGCCTTCTCTTGGAAATTATTATCACTTCTGATCGGAAGTGGCTCGTGATCCTATACTTAGTTAATTTCATTAATAATCCGTCTTATGTCTGCTACTTATTCAAGTACTTTTTTGGCATGTTTCCTTAGGTCTAGAGGGGCTCTGTATCTGCCATATAAATATTGTTCACTTTTGTCGCGTGAAATACGTTATCCTATCGATATTCGCGCAATTATTACTTTGGTAACCCTCTGGTCTATTTACATTTTAAGACTCTTGATTGCTGAATTCCGCAGCCATGAATCTACTACAGGATTTACGTCTAATAGTTGGTAAGTTCAACAGTGTGGGGTCTATGACCACTTAATTCACATATCCTGTATTAAAACAGTGGCTCATGATTTGATGATCCATAAGGCAAAATGAACACACTATTGCAAAAATAAAGTGGCTCTGCCCACAAACTGGATTCAAATACACTGATTGTGGATACGTGCACTTAGCTCTAGAGCCACTGACAATACCTGGGACTTGCAGGTATACTTAGGCTTGGTCGCGTCATGTATACCCGAATTTGTTGCGCGTTTGTCCAAATTTAGTTCTCAAATGAGAGTAGTCTTGGGGGTGCAGATTGTTGATTGCGAATGTGGTTACGCGGTAGCCCCTTCTATGATCACTTGCTTGCAAACTCGCCGATAATACAGTATCCTCAACAGCAGTCCCCCTCTACCCCTGCCCACAAAGATCACGCTTGATTAGTCGTTGATCCTCCCTGTGGTCCCCCTCTCTTCTCGCTATTTAATGCTAAAACGTGACACTTGGCACGTGTGAGAGTGGTGCGAAGATGTATCCCGACGTTAACAATTTATGCAATGTTATGCATCACGTACTTAAGTATGTTATAATTAACAATTAACAATCATAAATTAAGAATTGTCCAATTATGGGTAAAAATCACTAATTCAGTATTATAGTTGCAACACCTTGGGGGATCACGCCGCACAAGACAAGTGGTCGGGGATATTCAGATTCCTTGTGGAGAAAAATTTCTTAGAAAAAACAAGTTCCCTCGATGACTTAATATGCTATTCCAGAACTCGGGTTATGAAGGGTGTAAATTGCGACACAATTCTTGTACCAACAAACAGGAACCATCCGTGAATTCTCGGCAATTACGATATTGTTCGTTGGAAGTGATATAGAGGATAGTCCGAGTGGGTTGACTGTGGTTAAGTCCCTGTACGCAATATAGAAACGTTCTTCCCTAACGCTTCAGATATTAATGTTTGTAGATCATGCTGAAGCAAACGGTCCCATTCTCCAGGTTCATCAGGACCCACAGCGCGCAAAAGGCGGACGCGCGCCATCGCCTGTTGAGCATAAATATGTTGTGTTCAGCAGGTGTACGCTAGGGCACAAAATAATTAAGGACACCAAAGACAAGTTCACAAAAAGGGAAGGATAAGAAAGAGAAGATAGACTAGGGAAGGATCATAGCAATTTGAAGGCAACCATCCCTGCAATTCCCCGGACTAGAAGGCATCTGTTTTCACTCTCCCTGGCCTAAACCACAACACAACAAACATAAACACAAATCTAACCTACATCAGAGTCTCTTTTCTGCAACTGCGGATGTACGCACAAATGTCAGGGATTTTTTTTTTTTTTGAATTTATTTTTTTGGCACAAACTGTACCATTGGCCGGTTAGCAATCCGATCATAGGGAGGTATTTCTTAGATAATCATGTGCTTTAGCGTGGAATAAATCACCATGACTGTAAGCTCTGTTCGCACCTGCGGTGTCCACCAATATACATAGGATAGGGGATCGATTTTCGTTGCTTACTGTACTACCTTTGGCAGCAATCCGGGGACAGAACCCAAAGGTCCAGCAGAAATCTCGTGCGACAGCCGTGGTATTTAAATTTATGGTAACATGATTAGCGCCCTAGACCCCACCACAATACTCCTCACTTGATTCTTCGAGATGATGTGTGGTCAGGCAATTATCTAATATGCGGTTGGCTGTGTTGTCATCAGGATGTAATCTGTGGTTCAACCTATGCGGTGACCAGAAATGTAATGTGAAACTTGAGAAAGTAGGTCGTCCAACAAATGCATTGGTTCAGCGTCAGTAATTGTGATACTGTTAAGACGTCTGAAATCAATACAAATACGGATCGAACCATCCCTCTTTTTCACAATTACCATAGGAAAAGCATAAGGTGACTCTGATGGAGTTATAACTCATAATTTCATCATATCCTTCAATTCCTTTTCAACCCTATCTTTATGATGTAAAGAAATAGGGTAAGGTCTTAACTTAATAGGATGATTGTCTGTCAGAATGATGTAATGAGAAATTAGAGATGTTCGACCTGGAAGGTCAGTAAGTACATCATTAAAAGAAAGAAGAATTTCTTGAATTTGACTTTGTTGTGTAGATGACAAAGTTGAAGAAATTGTGACATCCTTCCAAGATTCGGAAGATTGTAAAGATGGTAAAGAAAACTGTAGAGGAATTGAAGATGTTGTATCTTCATCATTCACTAATGCGAAAGAAGAAATGTGAGATGAAGTTTCAGACACAGAGTTAATAATGGGAATTAACTCTTGTGGTCTTTCCACTGCCAATTTAAGCATATTGACATGGAAAGTCTTAAATTTCCCTCTTATGTTTATAGCGTAATCAACATCTGTGACCCGTTTAATGATCACAAATGGACCCTGCCATGAAACCAAAAGTTTATTGTCATCATGAGGAAGTAGTAACCAAACTTTTTCCCCAGGATTAAAATAACGTAACGTTCTATTTTGATTATGGAATAATCTAGATTTTTGTGTAGCCGATTTGATGCTATCAGATGCATAGGTGCACGCATCAATGATTCTTTGTCGAAGTTCAATAACTAGCTCATAACTAGTACGGGTGGATTCATCTACTGATGATCCAACCAACAGATTCTTTAAAATCATCATTGGACCACGCGGATTAGAGCCATAAACGAGCTCGAACGGACTAAATCCCGTACTTTCGTGGGGAACCTCTCGATATGCAAATAAGGCTGCACAAAGGAGCCGGTCCCAGTCACGAGGACATTCCTCAGTGATCTTATGAAGAATCTGTTAGAGCGACCCATTGTAGCGCTCACAAACCCCGTTTGTTTGGGCGTGATATGCACTGGAAAACGAATGGTGAATTGATAGCATCGACTCCACTTCCTTCATAACATTTGAGGTGAATTGTGAACCTCTGTCTGACAAGATTTCTTCCGGAAAACCAATACGACAAAAAATTGAAAATAATGCATCAGATACCGACGCAGTAGTAATGGTTTTCAGAGGTATGGCCTCAGGCCACCGTGTACAAAGATCTATACAGGTTAAGATATATCGGAACCCATTATTAGATGGAATTGATAACGGACCAATAATATCTATTGCTATCTTTTTAAATGGTCTTTCTGGTACGTCAGTGATTTGTAAGGGTGCTGTATGGAATCTGCCCTTACGTGATATGCTCTGACATGTCGTACATGACCTGCAATACAATTTTGTGTCCTTATTGACGCCAGGCCAATAGAATTGGGACGTGACTCTAAATAATGTTCTTTTAATGCCCATGTGACCTGCCATGGGAGAGTCATGTCCTGTCTGTAACACCAATGGTCTATATTCTTTTGGAACCACCACCTGATGAATAATAGAAATACCATCATCATAGTATCTAGTTAGTATGGATTTCTTAAGTTGAAACCAATGTTGTGCTTATCTCGTATGTTTAATAACCTTTTTCTCAGCGAGCGCAAATAAACGCTGTAAACTTGCATCATTTTTTTGTTTTACTGCAAACGCCGCTGGTGATTCAGCAACGACGCTCGGAGACATAATTGTCTCTAATACAGGTGTAGGTGTGGTGGCCATATCAGTAGCCAACTGTTGTGCTCTAGTAACAACAGCATTTGCCACCAGTGGATGAGGTTCAACCCATCTTTCGACCTCATCTGGAGTGCAACCTCTAACTCCAGGTATGTTACCTAAGATTATTTCAGCTACGGGAGCTCTTAAGCCACAGGCATAAACAGTACCTGTATAAAAAGGTGTGTCGATATAGACACGTGCTACGGGGAATTTCTCTACATTCCCTCCAAATGTAACACATTTCACAGTTTTAACCGTGAATGCAGAGGGCTCGATAAGCGAGTGCTGTATCCCGACTGTGGAACATCCGCTGTCTCGCAAAACTCTTACTTCTTTTCCATATAAAAATCCCTTATGGTATGTGAGACGTCCTAAATTCTCACAAGCAGACATCGAAGACATAGTGTGTCCGCAAAGAATTGTCTTTTTCCTATCTGATATCAGATGTGATTGACAAACATAACAAGAGTCATCCAACATACTACATGAATTAGCATGTTTGTTCTCCTCGTTATTATGATCTCTTTTGCCAGTACATGCATTAGCATGACTATGTTTGTCATTGTTCTTCGAAGAAGATCTAGACTGACCTGTTTTCTTTTTGAATGCCTTTCTCTTATCATAATAAAAATCTGTTGACTCATCGTTATCATCACTCTTGTTGTATGATGATCTATGATCATTGTAATCTCTATGATACTCTTTGTGATAATCATCACGACCCCTACCTTTGTGGCCTCCACAATCATGAGGTGAATAACCTCGATAACTCCGACGGTATAATCTTGAAGGAGAGCGATACCGAGGAAAGTTGTAAGACCCCCGATATTTTTGACGAAAATTTGTACGATATCGTCCGTCAACGCTCTTCGATCTAGGTCGGTGATCATACGATCTATGATCGTGGAGTGCTGAGCACGCAGGCATTGGATCTCGAGTAAAAGATCTATGTACATCCTTGTTCGGATGTGCGGTGACGAATTGTCTCCCGAGTTTTTCGTATTCTTCAATAGAGTTAGGGTGTCTCTCCTGTAAGAAGGACTCTAGTTCATGACTACACGAGGATAGCACTTTATCTCGTAGCATGAGATCCATCAACCCTTCATATGATTTGGTAATACCTGACAAATCTATCCATCTATTGAAAAAATGTTTAATGGAAGCAATAAATTCCCCAAAGTCAGCCTCCTTACTTGGCTTAGCCGTATGGAAACGATCTCGGAATCCAGATTCAGTTAACTGGAACCGTCTAAGAAGTACTTCTTTTACGACATCAAAATCGTTTCTGCTTTTCTCATCCAGATTCATGAAAACTTTGAGTGAGTCTCCAGTCAAAAAATCAACCACTTGGGCTAATTCCAACTTTTTTAAGTTCACGTTTTTCGATTCTCTCAAGTTGAGATAAATGCTTTTCATATCTAGTCTCAGCATAAATCTCAAGATCAGGTCCTGATTTACCTAAGCTCTGTCCAATCTTGATAAAATCTTCTAACGTAGACATGGTGCTACGTTTATTAATAACTTATATAAGTATATTATTTGTCCGTAAATATATTATGAATATGTGATATCAGTTAATCCAATGTAACTATGATATTCAATTTAAGCCAGAGACAAGCACAGGTGACAATAGACAATGGATGGAACAAGAAAATGAACTACAATGAAATGATATGTTCAGTTATACGACACCATCAAACAGATATAAAGAGACTAAGTAGGAACTAGACATATTAATAAGAGAAAATGAAATGTTTAAATAACGTTACAAAAATTTTACGATACAAGTCGTCCTTAGACTAACAATGAGACAGAGAGATTTTAGATCACAAACGAATAAAATTGTAAACAATACGGAAACTAGGTTATGCAAATTAAAATGACGTAGGCACGTGACGTCACAACTAGCACAAAAATATGTTTGTATTGCGAAATGAAGCTTCAGTTAATTTATATCCTAACTAAAAAAAAATAATAAAGAAGTTAGATCTTCAGTCAGCAAATACAAGCATTAAACCCTAATAGTCGTTATAATTACTTGAAATTTTCCAATGGAAACACATCCAAGTAAAAATAAGCCCTTATTTTCCAACCTTCCCACAGATTTACATAAAATACATTGATTTTATACACATAATGATAATGAGTAGAACTGCAAATAAAACAGGCAAGTGACAGTGGAGAAAAATTGAAGGCCAAAGCTAGTCAACTGGACAACACATACTAGTCAAGAGCTCTAATCTAGACAAGAACTTATCTTAATACGGTCCTGCCATTGTGAAGTGTGAAACCCACAATAAGATCCCAACAGCTGTTTGACTTGTCCCCTTGAGCAGCAGACGTCCGGTTGATAGAAGAGACAATGTTCGACTTTGGTATCGAACGAAGTTCCTCAAATAGCTTCACCGGTTGATATGGACGTACAGCAAACGTACGGCTGGTTTTCACGGTTCTCTGTGTTGGTTCAGGATCCACAATTCGATAAAACACGATCAAGTTGACTCAGCGCCGACATTTGACCGTTAGCAGGAAACTTGACTCGACCTTGACATTCGTATGTTTCTGTGCGTCTTTGAGTTGCCAGAATTGATTTGCGTCTTGAATAAAATTCTTCGAACTATTCAATTTCCACTGTGACTTTGACCGTTTTGAACTGAAATGTTCTTGAAGTTGTTTCAAACGAAATTTTCCCAACTTGAAGCCTGATTCATGAACGTTAGTTCGTCAAATTGGGTAACGGAGAACTTGAATTTTACACTTTCTGACATCAGATGTTACGGGACTTGTTTAGTTAAGTATTGTTAACAGAAACAGTTCCCGTTGGACGTGAGTTATTGGGTTGCTCTTCAATAATTCTTTAGGTATTAATTTCATCTCTACCATTTCGGCTGCATAGTTCAATTGCAGATTTAGAGCCGTTATTGTGTGAGTCAATAATTATTATTAAATTCAGTGTCGTTCATTACTTCATATCAATTCTTCAGCAGTGTTGTATTATTTTATGATTAATCTTGTAGATGAATATGATAGTCTGGACTGACCTTGCAAGGGTTACATCAACAGTCACAGCACATTATAGAACTTGAATGATTCAGGCAATTAAGACAAGTTCCATTGACGACTGAATATTTAATACATGTCCTTGTTCCCAAATGAATACAGAACGTTATCACGCAATTAATACTTGGCATTAAACATAGTTCTTAGGACCTACTCAATGTTCGTCCTACAGACATTGCACGTCTGCTTTAACCGTTAATTCTATAGCGTTTTAGAGTCTGCAACCAACTCTTTCAAATCCGTCTCTTGGAATTATTATCACTTCTGAATGCTCGTGATATCCTTATTTAATATTCACATATTCCGTCTATGTCTACTTATTCAATACTTTTGGCTTTCCTAGCCAGGCTTTAACTGCCATATATATATTGTCACTTAGGAAACGTATCCTACGATATTCGCGATTATACTTGGGACTCTGGTCCTATACATTTTACGTGATTGCTTTTCCAGCATGATCTATACGGATTTACGCTATTTATAATTCACAGTGGGTATACCACTTAATACACATATCCTTAAACAGTGGCCATGCCACACATTAGAAACACTATGCATAAGTGGCGCTGCCACACTTTTAAAACACTGATGGACGGCACTAAGGCCACACATAGACTGCGGTTACTAGGCTTGTCGCGTCATACCTCGTTTTCGCGCGATTTCCAGTATTAGTTCAATTGAGGTGTCTTGAGGTGCAATCATGCGAATGTGGCCTACATTCACATGCTTGCAAACCCAGAAACAATCCTCAACAGTGACAAGGAGGTCATGTTCTGCACAAGTCTGGAGGAGAAGAAGTCCATTGCTGTTACAGCGACCCACGCCGTACTTTCCGATAGTGCCATTCCAGGAGATGTTATCTGAGCCTACTCTTGCATTAAAGACACCAAGAATGATAAGCTTATCTGCTTTAGGAACTGATGCAATGACTGCATGTAGTTCTTCGTAAAACTTATCCTTGACGTCATCCTGGTTTGTCATAGTTGGTGCATACGCGCTAATGATGGTGGCATGTTTCCTTCCATAAAGCAGGGGGATCTTGACCGTCATGAGTCGGTCATTTATTCCCTTTGGGGGCCCTGCTAACTTGCCGACAATTGCTGTTTTGATTGCAAATCCAACCCCTGCTTCTCGTCTTTCTTCAGTTCCTCTCCCGCTCCAATAGAATGTATAACCTGCACCCTTTTCGCAAAGTTGGCCCTCACCTGCAAGTCGAGTTTCACTCAGTGCTGCTATGTCAATGTTGTATCTGGCCAGTTCTCTCCCAATCAGGGCAGTTCGCCTCTCGGGTCTGTTTGCGTTAGAGTCTTTGTCAAGTAGAGTGCGCACATTCCATGCGCCTAGAATGAGGGGGAAAAATCTGTCCTTTCTTTTTCTTATGTGTCGCCCGCCGAAGTAGGGTACTGTTGCATCCAATTATGTTATACTTTAATATGTTAACTGCAATGTTTTCTCATTAACACTTTCAGTAGAAGGTATTATTGGTAACGTCTGAAACTTTGCCCTTCTGTTAATGTTTATAACGCCGTCAACCGATACATGTACAAAGTTGAATACTGGCACGGATAAGGCGTGCGTTGTTTCTTAATTGCGCCACACAGGCTATTCATAAATATGTCGATGTTCTAGTGTAAAGCCACGCCCACACAGAGCTATTTATGGATATGAGATACTACTGTCACGCCTGCTGTACTAGTACCGAGTTTGGAATGTTGTAGTGAGTGTGTAGGTACAATCACACCACAGGTACCCACATCAGAGGCATTAAAGGTTGAAACCACAGGTGACAGTTAATAACAGTTTATTTACACAATAACACGTTAAAATCGAATACACATAGTCAAATTATAGTTCACAACAATAAAGTACTCCACCTCTCAGGATCATCAAAGATACTCCTAACATCAGCGCTTCAATATTATAGTTAATGGATTCTTTCCCAGCAAACGGTTGTCCTCACCGTGCTATCAATAATAAATGGCCTCATCAAAGATGCTTCTAACATCAGCGCTACAATAATATAGACAATGGATCCTTTTCCAGCAAACGGTTGTCCTCACCGTGCTATCAAAAATAAATGGCCTCATCAAAGATGCTTCTAACATCAGCGCTACAATAATATAGACAATGGATCCTTTTCCAGCAAACGGTTGTCCTCACCGTGCTATCAATAATAAATGGCCTCACAAAGATGCTTCTAACATCAGCGCTATAATAATATATACAATGGATCCTTTCCCAGTAAACGGTTGTCCTCACCGTGCTATCAATAATAAATGGCCTCACAAAGATGCTTCTAACATCAGCGCTAAAATAATATAGACAATGGATCCTTTTCCAGCAAATGGTTGTCCTCACCGTGCTATTAATAATAAATGGCCTCACAAAGATGCTTCTAACATCAGCGCTATAATAATATAGACAATGGATCCCTTCCCAGCAAACGGTTGTCCTCACCGTGCTATCAATAATAAATGGCCTCACAAAGATGCTTCTAACATCAGCGCTATTATATAATCATGGATCCTTTCCCAGCAAACGGTTGTCCTCACCGTGCTATCAATATATAAATGGCCTTATCAAAGATACTTCTATCATCAGGAAATAAATATCCTCCACAAACCTGAACATGACCATTGAAATATCTTAATATCAAAAAATGACTGCCTTCATTGCAGTTACAATATACTCATCTGCACACATCGAAAAATCACTAATCGACATTTTCTTCATCCACTACGTAGGGACACACACAGAAAAAACTCATCAGGGCTGACTACCTCAGTCAAACCCCCAGAACAGACTGCTACACGGTAACACACCCCGTTCACACAGTCACGAGAATATCTCTTTCTTAACACCGCTCACAATCATACATGCGGACACTAGCCGCGAGAGCTATTCACACATCGCTCAAAGCAGTTCAGAATAAGTACATCTCCACACTAGAGATGACCAGCGTTCACCACGCTTTCTGACATACTGTTACACGAAACTAGGAGAAGATATTTTTAAACAAATCCATTACTAATCGGCAAGCAAGCACCCTAACCGCAAAAATCACTCTACTCAGCAAACATTTCCAAGATTACTCCCCTTTCGTAAATCTACACTCAACAGGTACCCACCAACCGCGGTAAGCTGGTTAGGTAATGGTGGAGCAGGCAATGTTTAGGGCACCTTTTCTAGCCCCTTCCTCATGCCATGGAGGTGAGCAGTGTTTTCCTAAAGAGGGCTGCTCAGTCACTCAGGGGGCTGCCGAATCCCACTGCTGCTCCGATCAGTGGAAGACGACCATATGGCCTGAGCCGCCTGTGTGTAGGTCTGCGACTACGACTGCCAGCGCACCCACGCCTGCCGCTTCGCCGCTTGCTCATTGCCACAGGACTTGTTGTGAGTGGATGGATGAGTGGATGAAAGAGTGACTTGCGCAGTGAATTGGTTTAAAGTGAGGAAGAGTTGCGCAATTCGTCGACCTCACTCTCTCGCCTGGGTCCATCTTAATCCAGTGGCAAGACAAGTCAAGACGACTGGAGATGAAGTCAGGTGCAGTGGATGACCAGGGCTTACTACGTGCCTCGCCCTGCTCCTTACGCTCCACAGCGCGTTGCTGGTAATCGCCGTCATGCCCGTTGAACCAACAGGTGTTTTCTTCCGCGCAGTCTACCAAATCCAGTCTTCGCATGCATGGGTAGGCAGACCCTAACTCACCGAAGGTTTATAACCATTCGGCTACCCTCATCTAGTTTAGCCGGCCTGTCAAAGCCGTTTCCCAGGGGGTAGCCGCTGTCGCATGCTGACAGCTACGAGGAGCCACAGGTGAGAGCTGGATGCCAGGTTTGGACGAAAGGTGGCCGCGCTGCCCTGAAAAGGGCATGACAGCTCCTTCACCAGAGGTACTACCAATACCTGACATCCCCCCCCCCCCCCAATCGTAATATAATAGCATACAAGACAATGTAAATTAACATACACTTCCCCCAAAAAAAAATTAAGCATGATAATCTAAACCACCGGCCCACAACGCATAAATGATGCGCAGCTAAAGGGCATCAAGATCTGCCACGCCGTAATATCAGGCCCTAGTGACGCCCAAAGTAGCGTCGGGTATGAACCAAAAAAAGTATATCTCCCAACCTTAGAGAAATTATGTTCTCACAATCGCACAGTGCTGGGAACATTACAATACTAGAAAAAATTTCATAAATATGACTAAAACGGTTATACCATTTCATAGTACCATATATCTAATATAGCATAGTATATTAATGTACAAGCATTGGTAACTAATATGTAGGACTACATGATGTCTTCTGCAGTTCCAGAACATTCTGTACTGAAGAGGGTACTACAGACATCCAAAAAAGCGTCCAGCGCCACATGATAAGCAGGGACGTCCACTATTTAAAATAGCTGGCAAAGTGTTGAGACTTTTCATATAACATTACTGATTCGCTGTGAGAAAATATAAATGATATACTCTGTTTGATAACCGTAGGATTTTACAATGATCCTACAATTTTATTTGTAAAATGTGGCTATGTAAACTTTCGACCGTTGTATGAATATAATTAAACCTTCCTCCGTTACACTAGAGACGGGACCCCCAAAAGTAATACCAACTGTTTACCATAATATATCAAATAGAGTCAAGCAAATGTAATAACAGACTGTTAATGTATAACAGTGTTATGGGTATATAATAAACCCCGTTATGTATAAGAAAATACAGGCATGAGAGTCAAGTAGAATTATGTGGGCATCGAGACAGTATATCTGCCATAACATTATCCGCACCACGAATAGCTGGTACAGAAAAGTGAAAAGGTTGAAGATCAATTGCGTATCGAGTTGATCTTGAACTCTTCAAGTCTTTACTCTGTATAGAAGTCAGGGCCTTTTGATCTGTTTCCACAATGAAATGGGCGCCAAGAAGGAATCTCTGAAGTTTAAGTATCGCCCAGACCATAGCCAATAATTCTCGGTCTAGCACCGAGTAATTTCGTTCTGCTGCATTCAGCTTTTTAGAGACATACATTACCGGATGCAGATTTTCATCATACTTCTGCATCAATGCGGCCCCAATCCCTGTGGATGAGGCGTCGCTGAGAAGAACGAAAATCTTACTTGCAGAGGTTAGTCTCAAGATAGGATAAGATGAAAATAGTGTTTTAATGTTATCTAATGCAGACTGGCATTCTGGGGACCAGCGTACCATATTAGGTGACCCCTTCTTCAATAGAGTTGAGAGAGGTGCTGTGATAGACGACAGGTTTGGAACAAATCTTCCATAGAATTGTATTAAACCTAAGAGACTACGGACTTGATTTTTCGTCTTAGGCGTAGTGATGTTCAAAATTTTAGACGTGTTATGGTCCTCCGTCCGTAAGGAACCATGACCAACACGGTGACCCAAAAAGGAAATCTCACTTAATCCAATATAGGCTTTGGATGGTTTGGCTGTCAGACTATGAAATCGTAGAGTAGACAAAAGTTCATATAGACCCAAAAAGTGATCTTCCCAAGAGTCACTAAAAAAACAAATATCGTCCAAGTACGCGATAACATCCGACCGATGTGAAAGAATACGACGCATCATGCGTACAAAAGTAGCTGGGGCATTCATAAGGCCGAAAGGCATAAAGTTCCATTGGAACAAACCCCTAGGTGTTGAGAAAGCAGTAAGAGGTTTGGCGCGTTCGGTCAGAGGAACTTGCCAATAACCTTTGGACAAGTCGAGTTTGGTAAAGTATCGAGAATTTGAAAGTTTAGTAAGTAGTACATCCAATAAAGGCATCGGATCAGCATCAAATTTCGTCACGTGGTTTAGTTTGCGATAGTCAACGCAAAGACGTATGTTATTGTCTTTTTTCTGACAATAACCATAGACGAAGAGTATGGCGAAATAGATGGTTTAATTATTTTTAATTGGATCATTTCATCCAATTATTTCTCGACTTATGCTTGAAAGTGCAATGGAACAGGATACGGACGGACTCTGATAAGGTTGTAATCGGTGAGTATTATGTCATGTGATATAATAGATGTTTGCCCAGGAATGTCCGTAAGCACGTCCTTAAAAGTTTGTAACATAGAGGAGACTTGTCTCTGTTGTTCAACAGATAACTCTGAAGAGATAGAAACATCTTCCCATGATTCCATAGAATGCAGTGGGATAACCGAAAGAGAGAGGTTTACATCGGAAAAGGTAGCCTCTTCTTCCTGAATTACCGACAGAGATGTGTAATGACCCTGCGGTACTACTGGATCGTCTGTCACTTGAAAAACAGGTTGTAGGTAATCAGGTCTATCATAGAATTCTGTCAACATATTAATATGGAAGATTTTATGCTTTCCATCTACATCGACGACATAGTCAACGTCAGAAATTCTAGAGATGACAGAGTAAGGACCCTTCCATGAGATAAGAAGTCTGTTCTCCTTACAAGGGAGAAATACATATGCCATGTCACTGGGAGAAAGTTGTCGCAAACGTCTATTTTTATTTGCGAATTTTCTCGCCTTCTTCTTAGCAAATTCAGATGCCGAGGTAGCTAACCTACATGCTTCGATAATCTTCTGCCTTAGAGCAATGACATATTCATAGGAAGATTGTGTGTCATCGCTGATGTTCTCAGCAGTTATAAGGTCGTGGAGCAAAGACATGGGACCGCGCGGTTGCGCACCAAAGACGAGCTCGAACGGAGAAAACCCCGTGTGCTCATTAGGGACCTCTCTATAAGCAAAAAGAGCAGCGGGTAAAACCCTGTCCCAATCCTGAGGATGGTCCTCAGTTATTTTTCCAAGTAAACTCTTGAGCGTTCTATTCAGACGCTCAACTAATCCGTTTGACATGGGATGATACATACTGTTTAAAGACCTTTCAATACGGAGTGTAGACATGACTTGAGACATGGTGTCTGATACTAATTGTGTGCCATGATCTGATAAGATTTCTTTGGGAAATCCTAAACGTGAGAATATCAGCCAAAGGGCATCTGCAATATCAGCAGTAGAAATGCTCTTGAGAGGTATAGCCTCTGGCCAACGTGTACACATGTCAATGCATGTAAGGATAAACTGGTGTCCTCTGGCAGATCTAATTTTGAAAGGACCAATAATATCTATTGCCATCTTCTGAAACGGGCGAATAGGAATATCCGCAGCCTGAATAGGTGCAGCATGGCGTGGACCTCGCGACTTAACTTCTTGACATATTTTGCAGGAACCACAATAAATTCGTATATCTTTATTTACGCCTGGCCAAAAGAAGGAAGCAAGAACCCTCGATTTAGTACGGGAAAATCCCATATGACCAGCACATTGAGAGTCGTGGGCATGCTGTAGAATATGAACTCTCATCTCCATAGGCACCAGAATTTGCGAATGTATGGACGAAGCAGAATCTCGTACCATACGTACTAGTACTCCATTCTTTATTGTGAACTAAGATCTAAGATTTATGTCATAATTTGCAACCTCATCTTTGACTAGGAGAAAGAATTTTTGCAATGAAGTATCATTTCTTTGCAGCTTGACAAAGGACTCGCGTGAGATCACGGAGTGGACACTCGGATTAAGTACTTCATTAATTTTGCTAGATGGTGTCTGAGAAATATTTTGAGCTTGTGCTCTAGTAGTGACTGCATAAGCAGCATGAGTGTTTTGTTCTTCCCAAACAGCAATTTGCTGCGGGGTACATTCTTTTATTCCGTGTATACGTCCGACGATAAGGTCAACAATGGGATTCGGGAGCAAACATGCGTGGACCTTTCCCGTAAGAAAGGGAGTAGCTATATGGATAACAGCAGTCGGATATTTTTCAAGAGTTCCCCCGAATGTAACACATTTCACCACCTTTCCAGTGGCACAAGAAGGATTTATGAGAGATTTTTTAACCCCAATAGTTGTGCATCCAGAATAAAAAAGAACTGAGACTGGATCATTATTCACAAAACCTTTATGTAGTATAAGAGACCCTCTTCCGTCATGCGCAGCTGCTGCCGGAAGCGCGGGTAGTGGATGACCGCATCTCAAGGTAGATATAGTAGTAGGTTCGAACAAAGTTGTGCACTCCAGGCACTGAGATGCTCTCTCAAAATCGAAAGCAGAACAAGCAATAGCCCTAGAGGTACCATTATTATTGTTCACTTGATTACCAACTCCTTGTGACTCTTGTTGAGCAGAGTTAGCATGGTGACATGATCTATTATTGTTATGTTGCGATCTACCGCGACTATTATTTCTTTTGCCATCATTATTACTTGTTCTACCGAAATTATTGTTCTGATTTGAACCCCAGTTTCCATAGTTGGGATTATCATTTCCTCTTTGTTCAGAATATCTATTAAATGGGTTTTCTTGTCTCCGTGAAAAATTATTATAGCCTCTATAGTTTCTATTGAAGCTACCCCTACGAAAGTTTCCATAATTGTTGGAACCAAAATTGTGAGGCCTGTTAGATTGCCTCCAGTTCCCTGAAGAAGAATCATTATTAGATGGACCTCCTTGGTTCTTTCTAAAATTATGATTACTCCTCCTATCAAAAGTGTGCTGAGCACCTTGATATTTATGACGAAAATTAGGACCATATGGTGTTGCTGAAGCAACGGGTAAACCTTCTTTGAATTTAGAATTGCTAGCAGTTATATCTGGGTGTGCCGTGACATACTGGCAACAATATTGTTCCATATCTTTTATGGTCGTAGGCTTACGCTCATGTAAAAAGGCAAGAAAAGACTCATTAACTGATGACATGACTTTGTCACGAAGCAATAAGTCCATAAAGGCTTCATATGTGTGTACAGTCTTTGAAAGTTCAACCCAACTTGAGAACGTAAGACGTATCTTTGAAATAAATTCCGAAAATTCTACCCCAGTTTCTGGTAGCATAGTCTTAAAGCGAAGACGATAACCGTCTTCATTAAGCTGATATTTCTTTAATAAGGCTGCTCTGACAACATCATAGTTATTTTTGTCAGGACCCTCTACCATACTTATAGTATTCAATGCTTCATTTTTAAGTATTTCCATCAGTTGTGCAACATATTGCGATTTGTCTACCTTATGAGTTTCGCATGAAAGTTCAAATCTATTTAGGTAGAACGTTATATCGTCACAGGCAGAGTTGAAAGCAGGTAATTTAACCTTATAAGAACAAGCATTTGTCTTATTAGAAGTTGTCTGATTATTTGAATCATTTTGCGAATTACCCATATTCACTACTCTTATTTTCCCCAACTCCATAGCTGCCAATTTTTCCTCGTGGAGTCTTTGGTTTTCTTCAGCTTGCATTTGCATTTGCATTTTTCTCTCTTCAGCTTCTATTTTCTGTTTTCTCTCTTCAGCTTCTAATTTTTTATTTTCCATTTCCATTTGGAATTTTCTCTCATCTACTTGCATCTGCAATCTCCTATCTTCAGCTTCCATCTTTTTTTCTTCAGCCTCTCTTTCTAATCTCTTTTGTTCAGCCTCTCTGTCCATTTGCATTTGCATTTTTTATCTTCAGCCTTCAGTGCCTTGGCATATTGAGCAAGTGCGAACTCCTCTAATTTCTCTTCAGTCTTACCAAGGGCTTTCCCTTGCTCAATAAAGTAATCCAATGTAGACATTATGTCTAATAATATGTTATACCTCTTTGTATAAGTATGTATCTGAGAAACTCACTTTATCCCAACCTCAGTGGGGAGACAAGTCTTTTGTCAAGAACTTGTATAATTAATTTAAATTTCAATAATACAATAAATTATCAATACACTTATTGTGCATATAATCTTGACAATGTATTCTAACAATGAATAACAACAACTGGCAAGACAAAGCATCAAGAACAAACAACAACGTTCGCATGAATCAAATAAACACTAAAGCAAAACTAAAGTAGAATGTTACAAAACATGTAACGACAGCTGCGAATATAACGATAAGACAATAACAACACAGAGTATAAACGAAAAGGTGTAAAGAAATAAACGATAGGAAAGGGAGGCTGACAAATACGAACAAATTAATCAAAACTAAAGAATGGAGAAAAATATACGAAAACGACACTACCACATCTCGTCACAGCTAAACAAAAAATATCAGCAACAAAAGTCGCCTGCAATTTCCACTGTGGGAAATTTGCAATAGTCCCTAAAGAACGCTGTAGTAGACCCTCGGTAAAGTGGGATATTCTACGACAGTCTCCACCCAACCGAACCCGCGAAAAATAAACACATATATAACATATAAAACAAAGAAACGTGTAACATAAAAAACAAGGAATATAAATAGTATGTGCAGAGAGGAAGGCCTAACTACCACACATACAGAGGCACAGTTTACAAAACATTAACGGCCACTTATCTTTTAAGATGAACACTCATGGCCTCCTAGATAGCAGCAGTAATGTACAATAATACACAGTCTACGCAATAGAGGATCCACCGTTGAAGGGTATAGGAACTCTGAGACTCGAGGAATAGGTATATTCCACCACTAGATCCTTGACGTCTTGAACTTGCTCGAAAAAAGTCGGATCGGCAACATTGAAACTCGACTTGAAAGAACTGTGCACTAAACTCTGTGCTGTCGACACTGTCAACTATACTTTGTTGATTTCTTTTGGCATACCCCTCAACAGGAAAACAGGACTGATTTCATCTGTCATAAGGTGTTGAAAAAAACTTTCGGGTAATGCCGGGTACTTCCAGGTAATAATGAAAACACCGCTGTAGATGAAAGCCCCATCAAGCTGGCAAACCACTGTTGCAGACAACTGGAACAGTTCCGTACTATTTATTATAGTGGCATCACTTTGAGGAAGTCATGGTTGGTTGACATGATATAGCCACGGTTCCAGTAGTGCGAATGTCGTAGGTAAGAAATGACTGAAAACCACCACTGTAGAAGTATTGGTAGACAGTGTAGAAGTACGTTCTTATTCTATGTAGCAGTGTGGGTGGTGATGTTGTAATACAGTACATCGTTCGTACCACATATAGGAGTCAGTAAAGTTGGAACAGCTGGTACGGTTCTAACGATTTATTACATCACAGTAACGTAGACATCACAATATACAGTTGAAGACACATTGTTCAAGCATAGCATGCATAATCAGATAATATAGATCACCATCCAATTCAATGAAGACTCTACCAAAATAAGGCCGCATCAGCAGCAGGCTCCAAGTGTATAATAATCTCTGTGTTTCATCTATCAATAAGTCAGGTAGATCTTTACTACCAATCAAGCCGCACGAGTAGCGTGCTACAAAATGTTTAATATTCTTTTGTCTTCTCATCGACCACACAGGTCATATACCTCTTGCTACAAATCAAGCCGCACGAGTGGCGTGCTACAAAATGTCTAATATTCTTCTGTCTTCTCATCGACCACACAGGTCAAATACATCTTGCTACAAATCAAGCCGCACGAGTAGCGTGCTACAAAATGTCTAATATTCTTCTGTCTTCTCATCGACCATACAGGTCATATATATCTTGCTACAAATCAAGCCGCACGAGTAGCGGGCTACAAAATGTTTAATATTCTTCTGTCTTCTCATCGACCATACAGGTCATATATATCTTGCTACAAATAGCTCAAAAATTTTTTTACCTGTACTGCTGTCGAAGAATAAAGCACAAACACATTTTCACATCCTTTCGCTTAAAGAACAAGCCAGAATTAACACAGGGGAAAAACCCAGCCATCTCCTAACACACAAAAGGCTCCATTCCCCGTGGACACAGACAGTGAGAATCGCTGAGCTCCTCTCAGCTCAAAAAACCCAGGTCGACTGTCACTAGCTACAGTCTCTGGCCCCCGCCAAAACCTTGGCGCATGCGCGAATCAATCGCGTGACATGAGTTAGTTCACAACAGGAATGTACTGAAACTGTTCCAAGAAAATCGACGGACAGAACCTTATATGGGCAATTTAGCTAGACAACAGCGAACCCTAAAGAAGATAACAACTAAATCAGTTCTGTACTAAAAAATAATACCGTCAGTAATATTCCTTTGACCATAAAAACTTCACATCATATATTAAGACGAATAGACCTTAACACTGGTAAAACCTATAGGTATCTAGAAAACGTTTTACAGGACAGGTATTTTGCTGTACAGGTGAATAATGATAAGTCAGAAATATATGAACAACAGAATGGGATTCCACAAAGATCAGTGATTTCACCTTCAATTTTCACTATAGCTGTTGTAGCGGGAGGTTAATTAGATTTAGATATCTATATATGAATCCAGGTATGTCATATGCTACCAGGATAGTATGCCAGTACAGAGTTCTGGTCTTACAAGTAATACCCCAGTCTTAGAAATAAGCACTGGTGTATGGCTATCATAGAAATAGTCAGACTGTGAAAACCCTGGCCAGTTGGTAAGAAGTTGTACCAGGATTTAAGGCGTCTCCTCCCTATGACTATCTTATGATTACTTATATTCTAGGGGATAAGTAAAATGAACATTCACTGAAACCACAAATGGAAGAAGTGAATAAATCCTCAGGTACAGTTAAAATAGTTTAATAATTACACTAATATTCTATTTCTACTAGTTGGAAAAGAGCATACACATATATATAAAAGTATTCACACAATTACTATTATTGTCTGTTTAGACTTCAAGATCTTGAATATTAAAGTTACTGCAATCTGCAATCACTGTTTTTAGTCTCTTGACTTTCCAACTAATTGTCATCAGTTGACTGAACTATGGATTTTCACTATTAGCTGTTTCTTATATATTGGTGGTCAGTGTCTTAACTGACACTTATCTTTTCAACTTGATACTGCTGGCACTGAACTGTCCTTTGCTGATATCAGACTTGGTAGACCCAACAGTAGGGATGCCAATGACCAGTTGAAGTTCACTCTTTGGGGTCCTGCACTTTTGTGGGATTGCCTCTGATGAACAACACAGGCTTCTGATACTGGACAGTCTGGTTTGAGTTATTTCATGGAACCTGAAACATCATATCAGCCTTGGCTAGTATCTGGCTAGACTTGTAGCTGACTAGCACAGATGTCAGACCAGTCAGTCATCAGATGTCACCGTTAGACAATCATAGTAAGTAAGGACATCATTTCAGTGATAAAGAAGTATTAACATTTCAATTAATTGTAACTGACTAGCACATAAGTCAGACTAGTCAGTCATCAGATGTCAAAGTTATACAGTCATAGCAAGTAAAATCATTTCAATGATACAGAATTAATATTAACATTATCAGTAATAACATCATCTGGTTTATTCCGCTCTTGTATATCCTTTACTTATTTATAACTTGATCTTTCCAAACCATGTAGGGTACAAATTCAAATACTGATGCTATTCTTAGCATCTACACAAAATTAATACATAAATAAATAAAGTGAGTGACCACGTGATCAGGTTGCTTTCTACTGAAACTGGCTGTAGAACACTCCAGTTTACCAGCTGTAAATGGGTATAAAGTTGTGCGCTCGAACTAGGGAAGGAAAAGGCAGCTAGGAAGGGGACTAGTCACCTTAACCTCGTAAAAGCGGTATCTTCCATGCTGAAGCTTCTAACAATTCATTTCCCTATGACAGTCTCTGGTCATGGGACTGCCTTTATCTTCGTAAGCGATAAAGCATTTAATATCGACGAGATACAGCATTTAATATAATAAATATTTTCTATTTGGCTGTGGGGCTAGTTTTGATACGTTTTTGTACAAGCAACCATCTTCCACTAAGCACATGAATAAATCATATTAAAATAACAATACGTTATATCAATGAATATTATACAGGCATATTTTGTGAATTCTATATGAACCTGAAATAAAAGAAAAATATTATACACGGTAGTTATCCTAATTTCGCTTACCCTCAGACTCCAGACACTGACTGAAACTTATGGCGATTCGCTCACACTTCAGATAGATGTAGCGTAGTGGCGTTATCTCCGTCAGTCTGTCTCAAACCTTTTTCGATGTGTGTGTCTCCAGTTTACCGATACGCTTATTTATACGCATCACGCGGCCGTATCGGAGAGCAGTGACGTCACCGCTTAAGCCAATGCTGAAAATCTCTTTTCGAAGCAGCGATTTCACTCGATCTGTGCGTTGCCTGAACTTCTCCTTTCTCATCCTCGGCTTATATATTATCCATAATGTTCCATCTTATCTTGTTTTATACAGCCGAAAAATCTCTACCTTCCTATCCATGTAATTTTCCAAACTGTTATTTGTTGATTTTAATATTTAGAACAGAAGTGGGTTTACAGGCTTTCAGCGTAACTGTGAGCAGCCGAAATACGCATATATCTCCGTAAAGGATAACTTCCTACCGTTTCTTCTTTTATACAGTTATACACAATCCTTTCCTGGACCAAAATGTGAAATCCTTTTCATAATGATTCCCTTCTGCTTTTATTTATCCTTGGCGATTTCCTCTGTCTGATACACATTTCGCTGATACACCGCCATTTTGAAAGCGGTCAATCGATCGTTGACGGGTTTATAAATCTACATGAACACGTTTGCAATGACTTGAAACCAGTTTTGCGACATAGCTCCCCCATATTTTAAGCTTAATGATATCTAGCTTAACTATTGGGTACAAGACAATTGCAAATCGACCATTCCGATGTTAGTTTTCCTTCCTTCTATCTTGCTCTAGCTCTGTGGGATGGCGACTAAGAAAATCTGCGCCCACAGTCTGTTTTCCAGGAATATATTCATCCTTTACTATCTCTCTTCTTCCAGTTCGGCTTTTCATCCAGGCTCTTACTTCTGGTGAAACGGGGTCGGTAGCTTTCCCTTAATGTTTACCGCCCTCTTTCCGTTGATAGTTGGTTGCGGTTTTCCCTCGCAAATCCGTAGGTGTTTGATTTTTGCTACGTGATTTGTTCCTTTTTTCCAGCGCATGGGGTTCAGACTGCAATTGAACCTGTGTGGGATGTTTCCGTTCCCCTCCCGTGCAAATCTCGGGAGTACCCATGGTTGCCGGTTTGCTTGTAGATTTTTGATGAAGGTTCTTCCGTCGACTTTCTGAATCTACATAGGTGCACTCTGGACAGGAATTTACATACCGATTAATGTCTTCCGTAATACCTGGCCAGTAGAACTGGGTGGCTATTCTTTGTTTTGTGGCACCATTACCCAGGTGTTCACTCAAAGTTGTTATGTGCCCCCAGCCCATAACCTTATTTCTATAGGTGGAAGGTACAACCATTTGACCATGACTTTTCGTCCCTCGGCCAGCTTTCCTGTGCAAGAGTCCATGTTCCATATAGAAATGTCCTTTCCTTAGAGTGTTATGAGTTTTTGACAATTTTCCAAAACAAGGCTTCAATGTGCTGTCTGCTTCTTGAGCCCGTTTTATTTCAGTCGAATTAAATTTTAATTTGGTGTCCCTCTCTATGTTCCTGGAGTCAGACCTGGTCTGGACTCCTGCCATAACCATAGGTTTTACAAGGTCTCCAAAGAAAACATATCTACGCCCCACCATCAGGGGGTAAAAGGGATCATCTATCACAGCTGCATTTATCTCCCCTTCCACATAGCGACAACTGACATGAATCTTTGCTATGGGTAAAGTAAGGGGTGATGCTCCTTTGAGTGGCCCTTGAATATCCACTGTTTCTGTGGTGATTTGTTCAGGGTGCACCAGAGATGCACACACGACTGCGTCATAAGACAAACCTGTGTCATACATTCCTGTGAATTGTTTGCCATTCACAGTCACTATTTCCTGTGTAGGTGGGTGATGGAGGCTATTCTGACTCACTGTCAGTTCCTTCCTATCAGAAGTCCTCACCTGTAAGCATGCAGCATGATGAAGAGGTTTTTTCCTCCCACATTTATCAGTGTGGTGATTGTTCATTTTGCAGAACTTACACCATTGTTCTTCCCTTCGTGAGGGTTTATTTTCCTGAGTCTGAGGGTTCTTGTCCTTATTATCAAAGCTTTGCTTATGTCTGTACGGTTGATCCTCCTGGTCAAACTTGGTATTATATTGTGGTTGCTTATATCCTTCTTCTTGCTTTCTTTTTGTTCCTACCAATTCAGCTTGAGCTGCTTGGTATCTCTCTGCACATTTCAAAATGTCTTCCAGCCTCTCTGCTCCTTGTTCCATAAGGAATTTCCTCATTTCTGGAGGCATGGAATCTTTCACTTGCTCTAACATAACCATCTCTTTCAGATCCTCATAGGTTTTCTGATACTTACCTAAACTACTCCATTTCAACAAATACGTTTCTAGCCTAGCTGAGAACTGGTTATATGTTTCTCCAGGTAGAGGTTTAGAAGTTCTAAATTTCTTCCTATATGCCTCAGAGTTCTTTTCATAACGGATGAGTAAGGCTTGCTTTAGTATTTCATAATTTTCCTGATCTTCTTTGGGGAGTTTCAGAAACACATCATATGCAATACCTCTCAATCCCTGAGATAACTTTAAACTCCATTTCTCCTTTTCCAGTCCATATGTAGAGGCTAGCCTTTCATACCTATCCAGGTACGACTCAATTGCGTTCTCCTTTTCAACAAATGGATCTAGGTGCAAATTCATGGCTCCATTTGCCGTGTTCTGAAAAGAGCTATTCGCAGAATGAGGTGAGCTATTACCATGGGTGATAGTCCCAGCCTGAAGTTCAAGCTGTCTCATTTTCAGCTCATGGTCTCTCTCTGCTTGTATCCTCCGTTCTTCTCTCTCACCTTCTGCTTGTAACCTCCTTTCTTCTCTCTCAGCCTCTGCTTGTAACCTTCGTTCTTCTCTCTCAGCTTCTAATTTCTTGGCTTCTCTCTCTGCTTCCAATTTCTTGGCTTCTGCTTCTACTTCTAATTTCTTGGCTTCTCTCTCTGCTTCCAATCTCTTTTTTTCTCTGTCCATATACTTTTCACATTCCGTCGTGACATACTGGACCAGAGCATCACCACTCTTGCCAAGCTCTTTTCCAACCTGCAGTGTTGTTAAGACCATCTGTCAAGGGGTGTGTGTTTATTTATATTTTTCGTGCTTATTCCTGCCTTTTGCGTTTGCACGACTGTTTGTTTGTATCCCATATAGAAAGGAATGTGATGTCCAGGGTTCTCTCTTTATGTGCCTGGCGAATAAACATTAATTCTTAGTATTAACTTACTTTGTGCACACATCTCTTTCTCCAATGAAAGTCATAATAACTGAATGACGGTTTGTAACTTTATTACACATGACGACGAACTTCACATTAGACCCATTGATGTGGTCAGGCAATAAGAACATAATCCAGATTAATAATAATAATAAAAGTCACTCATTTGCATGAACAATTATGAATGTTAAATATGCCATACATTATAATACTTCCATGTAAAAACAGGAATATACATTAGGGCTTTCCACACATGCCCAAACACACATCTGTGCCGCCTAACGGCTGGTCACTCAATCGCTTCTCCTCGCTGCTAAACTCTCTCTCGTTTTTTTTACCTGCCTTGTTAGCAAAACTTCCCCAGCCAGTCTCATCACGTGACATAGAGTGGCTATTTGGGTGAAGTGGCAAAGTGCCAAACTCGGCGTTAAAATTAATGCATTTTCTACTCCCAACATTGCCCCCCTGTTCCCGAGCGGAAACCAAGGGTTTTCGCTTGAGAACAGTGGATAGTTAGCCCAAGAACTATTAATCTATTAGAAAAGAAAAATCCTACTGTTCAGAATAATATATATGAAGTATTAATTGTAGTGCGAAATGACATGAAAACAGATATATGTAAACAGTTTAGACAAAATGTAATCCAATCTTTCAAAAAATGCAATTAAAGTCGTAACATGAATGTTTCAATAGTATATCACCTGAAAACAAAACAAGATCAGACAATGTCAACATCTGGCACAAACAATTTCACTTTCCAGTTACATTCCTTGACAATAAGTCTGCCAGAAAGTTTTCTGATCCCTTGATGGGGATAATTGTATATCTATATTCTTGGATAAGCAAGAACCATCTGTGTAATCTACTGTTTGTTGTAGTTTTTTGATTTAGGGATGTTAGTGGACGGTGATCCGTCTGGAGGTAGAAATGTGCGCCAAGTAAATAGCGTGATAACTTGCCCATACACCAAATGATGGACAAGAGTTCTCTTTCACTGGTGGAATACCGAGTTTCTGCTGGTAGCAACTTTCTGCTTACATACAAGCATGGATGTGGAGTATCATTGAACCATTGCAACAGGCAACCACCAATGCCAGTCTGAGAAGCATCAGTCCTCAGAAGAAATGGCATAGTGATATTAGGTAAACATCAAAATAGGTGCCTTGGAAAATACAGTTTTAATTTTGTTCAAAGCTCCACTGCAAGTATCGGACCAAACAATTTTATTAGGAGCTCCCTTTTTAGTCAAAGATGACAGGACAGAAGAAATAGATGAAAAGTTCGGAATGAACTTGTGATAGAAGTTAATGAGTCCTAACATGCTCCTAACCTGTTTCTTTGTCCGAGGGATATCTAATTCTAATATGCGTTTGACAGTGTGCTCATCAGGGTATAACATGTGGTTACCAACACGGTGACCAAGAAATGAAATTTCTCGACAACCAATCTGAACTTTTGAAGGTCTAACTGTCAAACCATGCTTTCTGAGTAGCATTAATAAAGATTTTAATCCTGTGATATGTTCTTGCCAAGAACTATGGAATAAACAGATGTCATCTATGTATGTGATGACATCAGATCTATCTCCTAAGAGTCTCCGCATCATGCGCACAAAAGTCGCGGGAGCATTGACAAGGCCAAAACACATATAGTTCCATTGAAATAAACCATATGGAGTCATAAATGCAGTTAGAGGTTTGGCTTTATCAGTTAAAGGGATCTGCCAATATCTCTTGGATAGATCTAGTTTGCTAAAGTATGTAGCCTGGGATAGTTGTGATAAGAGATCCTCCAAAACAGGCATGGGCTCGGCATCTGTGCGAGTGACACTGTTAAGACGTCTAAAATCAATGCAGATGCGAAGAGATTTGTCCTTCTTTCTAACTAGAACCATAGGAAAAGAATAGGATGATTCAGAAGGATAAATGATGCCCATGCGTAGCATATCCTTAAGTTCACTATCCACCTGAGATCTGTAGTGTAAGGGTATAGTATACGGTCTGAGTTTGATAGGGTGATCATCAGTCAATGTAATATCATGAGAGATAACATCAGTGCGACCTGGAAGTTCAGTCAGCACATCAGAGAAAGATTCTAAAACAGCAAGAGCCTGTTCTCGATAACTAGAATCTAAATCACCTGATACAGTTACATCTCTCCAAGATTCGGAAGATGTTAAAGGCAGCAGAGGAAAATTAAAAGAAATATCGCTCGCTGTAGAATCATCAGATTCCACAACAGCTGACAAAGTCTGTCGAACTGGTTCATCAGAAATACTGTCCAAGATAGGTTCTAATTCTGCAGGGCGCTCCACATATAATTTTAACATATTGATGTGAAATGTTTTAACTTTGCCCCTTATGTCAATGGCATAATCCACATCAGTTTTCTTCTCAACCACCTTAAAAGGGCCCTGCCAGGAAATTAGCAGTTTATTTTCCTTGGTTGGAAGAAGTAGCCATACTTGTTCTCCTGGTAGGAACGAACGTAATTTTCGAGATTGGTTGCAGCGCACTCTCGACCTCTGTGAAGCATTACGTATCATACCTGATGCATAAGTACATGCATCTACAAGGCGTTGTCTGAGATCAATGACCAGTTCATAGCTGGTACGGACAGTAACATCCTCCACTGATCCCAACAACAAATCCTTGAGTATGTGCATAGGACCTCTAGGGTTGGCACCATATACCAACTCAAATGGCGAAAAGCCAGTGCTCTCATGGGGCACTTCTCTGTAAGCAAATAAGACTGCTGGTAACATTCGGTCCCAGTCACGAGGACATGTCTCGGTGACTTTGCCTAACAACTGCTTCAACGAGCCATTGAAACGCTCGCAAACGCCATTGCTTTCCGGATGGTATGGGCTTGTGAACGAATGCTTAATTGCTAACATGTTCTCAATATCTTTCATCATTTGAGACATAAATTGAGTACCACGATCTGATAAGATTTCATCAGGAAATCCTATGCGACAAAAAAATAACAAATAAAGCATCAGAGACAGCTGCTGAGGTGATAGTCTTCAATGGTATGGCCTCCGGCCAACGTGTACATAAGTCTATACACGTTAGGATATATCGATATCCTCTATCTGACATGAGTGACATAGGACCAACTATGTCAATTGCAATCTTGGTGAAAGGCCGTAATGGCACATCAGTGACTTGTAAGGGTGCAGCGTGGTGCTTGCCCCTACGTGCTACCTTTTGACAAGTTGTACATGACCTGCAGTATAGCTTTACATCTTTGTTAACACAGGGCCAATAAAAATTTGAGGTGACACGAAACAGAGTACGCTTAATCCCCATATGACCAGCTAAAAGCGAGTCATGGGCAGTATTCAATACAATAGGTCTAAAAATCTTTGGAATAACTACCTGTCTCCTGACTAAAACATAGTTGTCAAAGCATCTAGTCAGTACTGAGTTTTTAAATTCAAACCAGTAACGTGAAGTTTTTGTCTTCTTCACATGCTTGCTCTCTGCTAGAGCAAACAATGGTTGCAAAGCAACATCTTCACGCTGTTTGGTCGCGAACGACTGAGGGGAAACATTATGAACATTCTGAAGAGATGCTCTCTCACTAAATGGTATAGCTGGCTCTGCCTTGGATTCAGTGGCATGCTGGGCCCTAGTGACCACAGCGTTAGCCAACATTGGGTGAGATTCAACCCATTTATGTATCTCCTCTGGGGAGCAATCCTTAATACCTGGTATATTACCAAGGATAATGTCTGATACTGGTTCCTCAAGGACACATGCCCTTATCTTACCTGTAAAGAAGGGTGTGGCAATATCTATTTCTGCCACTGGGTAACACTCTATACTCCCACCAAATGTTATGCACTTCACTGTTTTACCAGTAAAGGCAGATTCATCAATTAGCGATCTACGGACTCCGACAGTGGTACAGCCAGAATCACGAAGGACACTTACATGTCTGTTATACAGAAAACCAGTATATAATGTGAGGCGTCCCACGTTCTCACAAGATGACATAGCAGGTAGAGCATGCCCGCAAATTAATCTGGGTTGTGAACCAGGTTGGAATAAAGATTTGCATCCATAACAATTTTCATCATTAAGTGAGCTAACAATACATGCATTGGCATGGTCGGCTCCCTTCTCATCATTCTTCTTTGCAGTTACACATGCATTACCCTTCTCATGATTGCTATTGTCATTATGCCCACAGTGTTTGTTAGTGCTGTTTCCATAATATTTCTTATAAGGTCTATTCCTAGCACATGACCAACATCTGCCACTATTCCAATTACCACTGTAGGATGCATTGTCTTGTGTGGGTCTATGATCCATCCGTTTGTGATGCATTTCCTCATTACGGCTAGAATTCTGCCGCCACTGACCTTGGTTTGAATAACCATAGTCTCGCCTCTGTGGGAAGTTAGATGGTGACCTCTGCCTTGGGAAGTTATATTTTCCTCGGTAGTTGGATCTATAGCTTTGCCTTACTCTGCTGTCCATACTCTGTGATCGAGGTCTATGACCACCATCTCTAAAGTCATGACGAGCCACACATACTGGGAGTGCGTCCTTTATAGTTGGTTTGTGGACCTCTTTATCTGGGTGAGCTGTCATATATTGTCTCCCAAGTATCTCCATTGCCTCAAGGTCTTTCGGTTTTCTTTCTTGAAAAAATGAGGCAAGATCGGTGCTACATGCCGACAACACCTTGTCACGTAACATTAGATCAAGTAAGCCAGTGAAGGTCTTATCAATTCCGGACAATTCTATCCATCTTTTAGAATATAATTTTATTAATGAGATAAATTCTCCAAAGTCAGCTTTCCTGCTAGGCAGACAGGAGTGAAATTTATCACGGAATCCTGCTTCTGTAAGCTGAAATTTACGTAGCAATGTCTCCTTGACAACATCGTAGTCTTCTCTACTACCGCTGTCCAGAGAAAAATAAGCCTGTAGAGGGTCCGCTGTTAAAAAATCGCATAATGTTGCACTCCATTGACCCTTGGGGATCTTCAACGCGCTGACCTTTAGCTCAAAACGTTGTAAGAAACTATCGACGCAGTCGATTTGCTGGTTGAAATTAGGCAATCGTATCCGGTTTGTGGTCACAGGTGTACTAGCTGATGTGTTTGGAGCGTCCAACTCCACTTTTCTTATGGCGACAGCAACATCTATATCTTTCTGAATACGCAATTTCTCTATCTCCAAAACAGTTGCTTTCTGAGCAGTTGCAGCAGCTAATCTTAATTTTTCTTTCTCAGCGTCAATCTTTAGTTTTTCTTGCTCAGCGTCAATCTTTAGTTTTTCTTGCTCAGCGTCAATCTTTAGTTTTTCTTGCTCAGCGTTAATCTTTAGTTTTTCTAGCGCAAGAGCTTGTGCAAGATCTTTTTCTTTCTCTTCATGTTCTAACTGAAGACGTTTTAATTCACGTTCATTCTGTCTTTCAATTCTTGCATTATAGCTGTCAAATTGTGCAGTAGCAAATGCCTCTAGTTCCGCTCCTGATTTATTAAATTTAATCCCAATTTCTATAAAGTCCTGAAAGGAAGACATGGTTTCCTACCAGAAACTACTGTCTGTTCAAAATATAGTGATATTTATAATGATGAACAATACAAAACTCAATACCTATGTAAGTCGTACAAACCCACCAAGGACATAATTAGAATGTGTTAAATTATGGTGATATTGTTAATGAACACTGTAGTGCTCAATACATGTTATAATAAAAGAAAAAAAATATGCAAATATATGCCATATATATCAATGGGTCCAGACAAATGTACAATGAAAAGATGAAGGCAATGATGTCAATGACAATGATGATGATGATGGTATATTTTCAAATACACCACACACAAAAACAAATAAAAATTAACCAAAATAAGACAACAACAACAATATTCTATATTAAGATGTAAAAAAAAAATAATAATAACTATTAGACACTACAAATAATTCACAAATAAAACGAAACAACCGTCACAATAACAACTAAGGAGAAGAAGGTATAGAAAGCACTATTACAACAACTGACAATGTGAGACATATATACGCAACAATAACAAAACGTGATACCTAACGCCACATCTAATTACAAATTAAATGTTCGCAATGCAAAAAAAGGACTGTCAGTATGAATGCGTCAAAGCGCTAAAATTCCTTAAATGCAAACCTCACATAAACCTATAGAAGATCACCTTTCATCATACTTCCGAAGATGAATGAAAAAAAATGATACCTAAAAAAAAAAAAATTGGCAACACTGAACATATAGAATAGAAAAAAAAGAAAAATAGCAAAGATGGAGCACGCTATGAAAGCACAAGAGGCTTTAAAGAAGCTTTTAAAATGCAGCTAAACGTATCGTAAAATGCAGACTAAAGTGTTTTGGTCTGAACACGGCGTAATTTAGTTTACACTGTCTCGCATGAATCAGGAACACTAAGCCAAAATAGAAACTATAGTTCTGAAAACTTAATTTATAATATGTCGTCTGGTCGAACTATTTTATTTATTTCTTAATAATAAGGTCCGTAAAGTTTCTTTTATAGATTTATAAATGTTAGTACACGTATGGTCCCTGAAAGCCTTCAATGTTTTTGGAAAAATAGGTACTTCGTTTGTCTTTAAAATATTCCATCAACAGAAATCATGCGTGTTTGTTGACGTAAATTCCTGCTGCCGTTAAAGGTCACGGGGCGTGGCTAATTTGCCGCAGTGCGTCGAAAAGTTTCGCTTTGTACGGGAAGTTCATATGCGCGAAAGCTGGTTTCACCGTAGTTTTTGCAAAAAGGTTCGTTTGCAAGATATTTCATATACACGAACAAAAAGTTATTGTTAAACGGCCCAGTTCTTCAAAATAGCTTAAAACACGTTGCCTTAAAAGTGCATCTGAACTCCTGTTTTATGTTCACTAATATTATAGTTCAATTGATGCAAATGCATTTTAGATAAACTTGGTGCACATACTTAATTCAGGCATAATGGCTTGGCCACCCATCTGTTAAGACCATCTGTCAAGGGGTGTGTGTTTATTTATATTTTTCGTGCTTATTCCTGCCTTTTGCGTTTGCACGACTGTTTGTTTGTATCCCATATAGAAAGGAATGTGATGTCCAGGGTTCTCTCTTTATGTGCCTGGCGAATAAACATTAATTCTTAGTATTAACTTACTTTGTGCACACATCTCTTTCTCCAATGAAAGTCATAATAACTGAATGACGGTTTGTAACTTTATTACACATGACGACGAACTTCACATTAGACCCATTGATGTGGTCAGGCAATAAGAACATAATCCAGATTAATAATAATAATAAAAGTCACTCATTTGCATGAACAATTATGAATGTTAAATATGCCATACATTATAATACTTCCATGTAAAAACAGGAATATACATTAGGGCTTTCCACACATGCCCAAACACACATCTGTGCCGCCTAACGGCTGGTCACTCAATCGCTTCTCCTCGCTGCTAAACTCTCTCTCGTTTTTTTTACCTGCCTTGTTAGCAAAACTTCCCCAGCCAGTCTCATCACGTGACATAGAGTGGCTATTTGGGTGAAGTGGCAAAGTGCCAAACTCGGCGTTAAAATTAATGCATTTTCTACTCCCAACAAGTGTGGCAGACCTAAACTTGACCAAGTCAGCCATGATGTATCTGTAGTCTAGTAGGGTAAGCTATCTTACTCAAACTAAATTACTACAATATAATTAACTTAATTAAAATTAAAGTTAATTAAACTGACTTCACCATATATGAAACAGCTTTATCTGTACTCAATGGTACTCCTAAAAAAATATGTACTTCCTACTATGTTAACTCTTTACAAAAAAATTCACACAAAAAATTTTTTTCTACCAAGCAGAAATAGAAAGTTGGCTCAGGAATATCAAAGATATATCCCGCAGACGAGCCCCCACTGTAGCGGGAGGTTAATTAGATTTAGATATCTATATATGAATCCAGGTATGTCATATGCTACCAGGATAGTATGCCTGTACAGAGTTCTGGTCTTACAAGTAATACCCCAGTCTTAGAAATAAGCACTGGTGTATTGCTATCATAGAAATAGTCAGACTGTGAAAACCCTGGCCAGTTGGTAAGAAGTTGTACCAGGATTTAAGGCGTCTCCTCCCTATGACTATCTTATGATTACTTATATTCTAGGGGATAAGTAAAATGAACATTCACTGAAACCACAAATGGAAGAAGTGAATAAATCCTCAGGTACAGTTAAAATAGTTTAATAATTACACTAATATTCTATTTCTACTAGTTGGAAAAGAGCATACACATATATATAAAAGTATTCACACAATTACTATTATTGTCTGTTTAGACTTCAAGATCTTGAATATTAAAGTTACTGCAATCTGCAATCACTGTTTTTAGTCTCTTGACTTTCCAATTAATTGTCATCAGTTGACTGAACTATGGATTTTCACTATTAGCTGTTTCTTATATATTGGTGGTCAGTGTCTTAACTGACACTTATCTTTTCAACTTGATACTGCTGACACTGAACTGTCCTTTGCTGATATCAGACTTGGTAGACCCAACAGTAGGGATGCCAATGACCAGTTGAAGTTCACTCTTTGGGGTCCTGCACTTTTGTGGGATTGCCTCTGATGAACAACACAGGCTTCTGATACTGGACAGTCTGGTTTGAGTTATTTCATGGAACCTGAAACATCATATCAGCCTTGGCTAGTATCTGGCTAGACTTGTAGCTGACTAGCACAGATGTCAGACCAGTCAGTCATCAGATGTCACCGTTAGACAATCATAGTAAGTAAGGACATCATTTGATTGATATAGAAGTATTAACATTTCAATTAATTGTAACTGACTAGCACATAAGTCAGACTAGTCAGTCATCGGATGTCAAAGTTATACAGTCATAGCAAGTAAAATCATTTCAATGATACAGAATTAATATTAACATTATCAGTAATAACATCATCTGGTTTATTCCGCTCCTGTATATCCTTTACTTATTTATAACTTGATCTTTCCAAACCATGTAGGGTACAAATTCAAATACTGATGCTATTCTTAGCATCTACACAAAATTAATACATAAATAAATAAAGTGAGTGACCACGTGATCAGGTTGCTTTCTACTGAAACTGGCTGTAGAAAACTCCAGTTTACTAGCTGTAAATGGGTATAAAGTTGTGCGCTCGAACTAGGGAAGGAAAAGGCAGCGAGGAAGGGGACTAGTCACCTTAACCTCGTAAAAGCGGTATCTTCCATGCTGAAGCTTCTAACAATTCATTTCCCTATGACAATCTCTGGTCATGGGACTGCCTTTATCTTCGTAAGCGATAAAGCATTTAATATCGACGAGATACAGCATTTAATATAATAAATATTTTCTATTTGGCTGTGGGGCTAGTTTTGATACGTTTTTGTACAAGCAACCATCTTCCACTAAGCACATGAATAAATCATATTAAAATAACAATACGTTATATCAATGAATATTATACAGGCATATTTTGTGAATTCTATATGAACCTGAAATAAAAGAAAAATATTATACACGGTAGTTATCCTAATTTCGCTTACCCTCAGACTCCAGACACTGACTGAAACTTAGGGCGATTCGCTCACACTTCAGATAGATGTAGCGTAGTGGCGTTATCTCCGTCAGTCTGTCTCAAACCTTTTTCGACGTGTGTGTTTCCAGTTTACCGATACGCTTATTTATACGCATCACGCGGCCGTATCGGAGAGCAGTGACGTCACCGCTTAAGCCAATGCTGAAAATCTCTTTTCGAAGCAGCGATTTCACTTGATCTGTGCGTTGCCTGAACTTCTCCTTTCTCATCCTCGGCTTATATATTATCCATACTGTTCCATCTTATCTTGTTTTATACAGCCGAAAAATCTCTACCTTCCTATCCATGTAATTTCCCAAACTGTTATTTGTTGATTTTAATATTTAGAACAGAAGTGGGTTTACAGGCTTTCAGCGTAACTGTGAGCAGCCGAAATACGCATATATCTCCGTAAAGGATAACTTCCTACCATTTCTTCTTTTATACAGTTATACACACTCCATTCCTGGACCAAAATGTGAAATCCTTTTCATAATGATTCCCTTCTGCTTTTATTTATCCTTGGCGATTTCCTCTGTCTGATACACCGCCATTTTGAAAGCGGTCAATCGATCGTTGACGGGTTTATAAATATACATGAACACGTTTGCAATGACTTGAAACCAATTTTGCGACAGCTGTAAACGATTTAGCAGATGAATTTAACGACTTTAACAATGCAGTATCACAATCTGCAGATGACTGTGCCATTTGGCGATCTGGAGAAAACTTGGACCATGTTTACCAAATACTTCAAAAAAAATAGACAAAGTTTCAGAGTGGATGAAAAGTTGGGGCTTTCAAATTAATGTAAACAAAACAGTGGGTATGATATTCAGCAAAGGAAATTTAAAAAAAAAATAAATATAACCATTAAAGACAGAAAATATGTACCTCCTCAACAACAAGATTTCTGGGCATAACTTTAGATAAACAACTAAATTGGAATAAACATATAGACAATTTAGTAGAAAGCTGTAGGGGACCCCTAAATATACTATGGATAGTAAAAGGAAATGGATGGGGGGAGGTGGGGGCCAGCAATAAAATAATGCTTATGTTCTACAAGTCTTTCATCAGTTGGAAACTGGATTATGCCAGCATAGTCTATGACTCAGCTGCAGCTTCTAACAAAGCAAAACTAGACACAATTCAAAATGCAGCCATGAGAACCATAACAGGCGCATTTATATCAACACCAGTAAAAGCGCTAGAAGTAGCTCTTGGCATACCACCCCTTAGTCTAAGACGGAAAGAACTAAGATTAAATTATTGTAGTAAAGTAGCACAAGAAGTGACCCACCCAGCACATAAGCATTTGTCAAAAACCAACCAAGTGTATGGGACGTCCCATTAAATAAAGATAGATATCCAACAGGGTGGAGAACTATAGAAGATCTAATGCAGTTCAAAGAACTGTCAAACACAATTAAAAATAGTAATAAATATAGAATCAAAATACCACCATGGGAACTAAAAACACCAATCATAGACTACTCACTTACTGAAAAGATCAAACAAAACATAGAAGATAAGGAAGCCAAAATGATAAGTAGAAAGTTCATAGATCAACTAACAAAACAAAGTCTGGCCGTCTCCACTGATGGATCCAAGGATGATAGTAGGCAACTAGGCGCAGGAGTCGTAATACCACAGTCGGGAATAAAAAAGAGCTACAGTGTAACTGAAGGGGCTTCGATTTTTACCGCAGAGATGGTACCAATTCTAAAAAGTTAAGAAATAATCGAAGATAACCCACCAGAAGCTGTTACGATATTTACAGACTCACTATCATCACTACAAGCACTAGAACACCCAGGTAAATGTAGCCGGCCAGACATAAAGTAAGAAATTCTAGCAATTAATACATCACTAGGGAACAGATGATGTAATGTGAGGCTAGTGTGGGTTCCAGCACACATAGGTATAGCTGGTAACGAGTTGGCAGACCAGAACGCCAAGAATGGAAGAATAAGTAAAAACAATATAAGAGCAGGACTGGGAAGGTCGGAGATCAAGAGCCAAGTGAAGCTAAATATAAACGAGGAATGGAAGACAACATGGAAGAACAGCAGAAAAGGCAGACACGCGTTCAAACTGCTGAAAGAACCAACAAGGACGTGCCAGGTCAGAGAAGAATTAAAGATACCATCGAACAAAATACTGTGGCGTCTCCGTGCAGCATACTTTATGATAGAGGAACTACACTGCCAAGAATGTCAGGAAGAAAATGACATAGACCACTACCTGATCCACTGTAAATAGTACGAAAAACAAAGGCTTGAATTAAAAACTTACTATAGAAATCACAATATAGACATGACAGGCGTTAAGGTTTTAAGTATAGATGCCCCAGGAGGTGCCCAATCAATACTTAAAAGATTTATGCATAAAACAAAGGAAAACATATAAGGTTAGTACTTCAGAAAAGACATTCAACCAAATAGAAATTAAGCAGCAAGAACTAACAAATCAATTTTTATAAAAAAAAAAAAAACAGAAAAAACAAAACTTACTAACTACTCATAAGACAAGGAAAGACAACGAGGTTTTAAAAAAAAAATACTACTCAAAAGGAACAAATACTAATACAAATTAAAACCAAGTGTAAAGGAAAATAGTTATCTATAAACAATACAAAAGAGAACATAAAATGACAAATACTAATACAAATTAAAATCAGCAACTGCAAAAGACAATAGTTATTTAAATTGAATACAAAATTAGTAAATAAAATGACAATAAATACCCCAATTATAACCAATTTTCAGGCTGAACGGGGTAGACCAAGATGGAACGAGAAGAGGCAATAAAGGTCAGCTGTTAAGTGCCCGCTCTCCACCCATCACATCTTCAAAACAACAACAACGGGGGCGTGCGTGCGCGGTGAACAGTTTTTGGTGTTTTTTTTTTAAGTCGTGAGCTGTTGATGTTGTGGGTTCGGAAATATGGCAGGGCGTGGGAGACGATCTAGAAAATATCGACGGAGGCAGATGGCGTAAATCTGGATATCTCATTAGATGTCAGAGTCAAGAGTTAGGCAGCAGCAGTGTGTCAACGCGCATCAGGCAGTTAGACCTCGGCTCGTGGGACTTAGGGTCAGGCAACCTCGATAGAGATACTGCTTCCTTGGGGAAAAGGGGGGGGGGGGGGGGGGGGTTCTACCTTAGTCCTATCTAAAAAAAACTAATATCAGACTTTAGTCGTTCTTCAATATTTATTTACGCAGACTGAAACAAAACATGACTACATCACACAACGGCCATTCTTCCCAAGTCCCGTAACTCTCGCGTCATATCTATATTTAGGACACTACATTCTCTCCCTTTCTTGAATAACAAAACACTCTGATACACAAGCTATTCTACAAATATCACTAAATGACAGACAGAGTCATTGTCAATACAAAACATAGTCATTGAGACGTCTTGGTACATTTCGGTGTCTAGGCGGTGGTCTGCCTGTTTGCGGCAATTTTTGTTGTTGTCCATGGTGACGTTAGCTGGTTCTGTGGCAGTTAGTGGCAACTCATGACTGACAAAGTCATCTAAGTAATCATCATCTGGCTGTGATTTCTTTTTGGCTGATCTGGCCAGGTTTTCGTTGACTTTCTTGAAAAACGAAACATTTCTTGTCACAACTCTGCCTTCACCTGAAGCACTTATCATGTTTCCCTTGATTTTAGTAATCTGATAAGGTTCTGGATTAAACCTCGGAGTTGGTCCTGAAACATGTTCAATGATATCTTCTTCTTCTAATATTTTCATTTCTTCTTCTACTTTTTGCCTGATGTGAAATGAAATTCTTCTGTGCTGTTGTGCTTTAGGTTTCACATTTGCATTAATGTGTAGTTTCAGCTCAAAATTTTTCAATTTACCTACACCTTGGAACAGGTCTGAATACTTTTCAAACAGATTATGTGTTTTCTTGCTGTTAATGCTATTTATTATTCTGACAACCTGCAATTTTGATGCTGTCTTATGGCTTAAAAAGAACTTCATGTCCACCTTCTACTACATAGACAGTAGTACTGGCTTGATGATGCTTGGATTCAATGGTTGTTCTGAACATTCCCACCAGTTTTAATGGAGTCTTGGATGCATATGCATACAACTTTTTATTAGTGGGTAACAACTGTGGTCTTTTCTTCAACTGTTTGTACGTGGTTGTGCTTATGATATCCACACTTGAACCCGTGTCTATAATTGCAGACAGATGTGTATCTTGCATTTTAATGATTGTTCTGGGGACATCTGATCTGTTCTCACTAACCTGTTGAACCTTACTTTTAGGTGTGAGACAAAACTTGGCAAAGTGATTTTGCTTGTGACAAATATGACACTCTTTCCCAAATGCAGGGCAGTTCTGTCTTCCGCCTTTGTGAGGATATTTCCTTCCACAACATTTGCAATTTGTATATGATTCTTTCTTGAAGTTAGATCTGGACGCATGAAACTTTGGTTTATGTCTGCCATGTTTGTCAGCTAGTGTGACTGAATCTTGGGTTCTAGATCTAGAATTCTGAAATTGCAGTTTGTTGACAGTGTTCTCTTCTTTCTTCTCTATGTGTGTGGCCTGTATTTCTACAATCTCTAACGTCCTGCCAATCTGTAGTACCCCATCTAATGTAATGGATTTTTCACTTTGAAGAATCCTTCTTCTCAACTTCGATAATGTGCATGTTGTATTACATGATTTCTGATTTCATCATCTTGATTCTAAAATTGGCAGTGTTTTACAAGTTGGCGTAACCTCGTGACGTACTGGTCTAAATTTTCTTTACCATTTTGAATGGCCTGTCTGAACTTGAACTGTTCATACATTGTATTCTTCTTAGGGATGAAGTACGAGGACAGCTTCTGCTTCACCTTGTCGTAATCATCACTTGTCTTGGCCATAGTCTGGTAGATATCATATACCTCTTCTCCGGCATAGTGCAACAGTAAACACTGTTTGCGTTTGACATCTTTGACCTCAAATGCCGCCAGACAGTTTTCGAAACTGCTTTCCCATTTCTCCCATTTGGTTCCTATGTTCACATCGTGATCATACTGGAAAAACGTGATGGGTAACTCTAACATCCTCGTCGCCATTTGTGGTGTTCTACCTTAGTCCTGTCTAAAAGAACTAATATCAGACTTTAGTCGTTCTTCAATATTTATTTACGCAGACTGAAACAAAACATGACTACATCACACAACGGCCATTCTTCCCAAGTCCCGTAACTCTCGCGTGTCGCGTCATATCTATATTTAGGACACTACAGGGGGGGGGGGGGGGGGGGGGGGGGGGGGGGGGGGGGGGGGGGGGGGGGGGGGGGGGGGGGGGGGGGGGGGGGGGGGGGGGGGGGCGGGGGGGGGGGGGGGGGTGGGGGGGGGCGGGGGGGGGGGGGGGGGGGGGGGGGGGGGGGGGGGGGGGGGTGGGGGGGGGGGGGGGGGGGGGGGGGGGTTAGGGTTAGGGATAAAGTGTAGATCTGGTGGGGGGGTGCGGGTATGTATGAAGGGGGTCTGGTAGTAGGTGTTTTAGTTTGTGAATGTCCCATCTGTCTGGTGACGTCAGTACAGAAGTTGTTGACTAATATAATGACATGTGGAATGACGTACACCTTTGTGCATGAATCGTTTGGTAATGTCGGTGTAGTCATTTTCTCTGTAGTTATTGAGGGGTGAAACAAACACTGTCTACGTTGAGCGTATAGGCGGTGCGTTTTCCATCGATAGCTGTTGTTTACATGCCGGCTGGGGGGTATACTAAAGATATCAATCAACACGTGGCTGGAAGCAATGACGAGAGAGAAATAACAACACTGTTTCCAATATGTTATTTTATTTTTATTATTTATTTGTATTTATTTATTTATTTTACCTGTTGATCATATTGTTGACATTCAATTGCTGATCATCTCATTTATTGCATAGTTTTGTCACTAACTAAGACAATTTAGGAGGTGGTATTAAAATTAAAATAGCTGATGGTTTTAAAGTTTTATAGCACGTGGCGTACCAACATGAATATGATTCTACTCGTAACCCTCCCATCGGCTCTAAACTGTGACGTATAATGTAAATACAGCCTCAGTAATCCTACAGTAATCCGACCACCTTTGCTTCTCCATTTAGTGTTTATAATTTTGCTACGCAAAAACCACGAATTTCGCTGTCTGTCTGACTCATATTTTGAAGCCACGCCTATTTTTCCTCTTTTACATGCGCTGATGAGTGTTTACCAACTTTCGCACCTGGCAGTCTTAATAATGGGAGCGAACCTGGTTTGTTTACCTGAGTTCTCACGCGAGCTGATCTGTCAATCATTGGTCATTAGACAGACGCACGTGGGGAAAAGACCAGATCCTTCCCGACCACCTTTGATGTCCGTGCATTTCAGGGACGTAAGGGACCCAAAGATGCAGCAATAGTGAATGCAGTCAGCGACCCATAGCTTGACTGCTTGCATCAGAGTCAGCGAACCAGAGCTGACTAAGACCGTACTCCACCTCCACGTGGTGGTCCTGTAAACAGTCTGCAGCAGTGCAGTCTGGCTGAGCGAGTACGGATCGCAGAGGGAAGGAAAACCCGGTCCCAAAAATTGCCGTGCTGAAGTCGGATGTGTCGACCGAAAGGTGCAGATATCACAGCTACGGCGTAAACAGACACAACGCAACCCCCGTCCTTTTCAGGGCGAACGAGGAAGAAGAAGAAGAAGAAGAAGGGGACGTAAAGCTTTGATCTGCGGAAACGGACGGAAATCTGAAAGGAGCCCGTTCGTACGGTCCATGTCTTTTGATGTCGTTCGGAATCGCGAGTAGAGCGAACCGTAAAATCCTTTATCTCGGAAACGAAGCTCCTTGATTTTCCCTGCTATGCCGAAGGTGTGAATTGTCACATCCTTTAGAGATATTACACAAAATCTGTATATATACGGCGTTCTCTCCAAGTCAGTGTAGTGTCCTAAATATAGATATGACGCGAGAGTTACGGGACTTGGAAGAATGGCCGTTGGTGTGATGTAGTCATGTTCGTTTCAGTCTGCGTAAATAAATATTGAAGAACGACACAAGTCTGATATTAGTTCTTTTAGATAGGACTAAGGTAGAACACCACAGTCAGTTATCAGTTCTCTCAGAAAATTGTGGATAATCTGAACGCGTACGCTAGAACCTATGTGAAATAGTGCGTTAATAGCCTTCGTGGGGATTTATTCTGATTTCTGGTAATAATAATAAGTTGTGCTTAAGTGTTAAAATGTGTTAAAGTTTTACCATTTCTAATTCACTGTGATTCCCTAGCGTTAAGACTAGTGAAATAACAAACACGTAGATATTTTCTTACCAGTTGTTCAGTTTAATGTAAAATTCCATCAACCATTTTTTTACACCAGAAGATACGGTTTAGCTGACTATGTATAATGCTATGAGTGACGGATAAAGTGACAGAGTAGAATTCGCGTTATATTTCATTGTGGGTAATTTTCTAAATGGCTAGTGTTTAATATCATGTGTCAAAACAATAGACGCCGACAATCAAATAGCTAGTAATGACAGGCGATATTTGTTAAGGGCGCGTAGTTATAATTAAATTATAACTGACATTGTGCGCTGATTGTTTTACCGGGCCGGGAGGGGGGAGGCGGCATGCCTAAAACCCAACCTGTACTCGCTAAGCGAAGCGCGATAAGATAGGCTAAGACCCCTTGTGCTTTTTAATTTAATTAGGTGACGGAGAGCATAAAAGATCATACCCTTACGCGTGATAGTATAGGATATTGGCATTTTGGTTAAATGTTCTTTTTCTTCCTAATATAGTACCGGATCAAAACCAGCGGCCAGCGGTTTTCTATTGTGGTCCTTTCCTCAGTTACTGAAGGAGTAATAGTTGTCGTTTTTTTCTTTGGCGTTTGTCCCAAGTACATGTGTGAACAGGAACTGCCAAGGCGACCAACTAACATTTTAACTGTAAATTTGAGTTAACTGGACTTACAAAATACCCAGATTGTTTATTCAATTTTATCAGCCCGCTGTGGCAATATACATAACATTTTTCCCGACTTCTGACAGTCGTTTTTCCAAGGGGATTTTATCCAGGAGAATACGCTGTTTCATATTCGGCACTCACCCCAGAGCAAGCCGATAGGATTTATCATCATCATCTTAATTAACAGTTTAGCAACCAGATGTTTTCTTTAGATATTGAAAGTACTGTCTACTGTCTACTGTGAACACAAGATCGCGGTTTATTTTTTTGCTACATGAACTATTTGATGTTACATTGCATATCCAAGAATCAACCACCAAATTAGGCGTCCCCCATTAAAAAATATTATTATTAGTGGAGGGACTGGGGCCCATTTCGGAGGATAAAACTACTGGATCATGATACATATGCATGGATGTTTACGTTCAAGAGTGTTGCACCAAGTTTAGGTAAGGCGTGATTGATGTGGCCACGAATGACAGAGTGAGAGTTAATTTTCTAGTTACGGAAACTGTACCATTATTTATTTTCTTTGCAAATACTGTTATTTTACTGGATAGCTTAAGTAGGAACTTTACCGTCTATTCTATAACCTAGTGTTAATCTTTGACCTTTTGGGTTATTAACTTCTTTTGGGATTTTTTTTTCTCAACAAGGGGGGAGGGCACTTATAGGGTTATCTTCCTGTGTCTGTAAACATGATTATATTGATTTCTATATGTTTGATGTTGTAAAGTTAAAGTGATAATAAACTAAGCAAGAACTTAACTTGTGTGTTGGTCAGACCCATATCCATTTACCATAGTTTTTCACGTTTGTGTGTCTTGTTGTCACATAATTGTGTGTGTGTGAGTAGTAAACTTATAATTATACTTATAGAGAGGTTTGACAGATTGTTTTATACTAAAGATAGTCGTATAGATAGGCTGGACTGGAGAAACCACTCATTCCAGAGACAGATCTTCACCTTAATCTATTCACTCGTGGAATCTATTCTAACACCTTTCTTTCTCATATACCCCCCCCCCCCCCTCCCACCTTCTGCTCTACTCAGACGGGACCAAATATCTCTCTATACTTATCTAAAAATGTACGACATAAACATAATCCTATTCTTACAAATATCCTTAACCATATCATTAGTCATAACTCTCAACGTAACCTTAACTCTAAACCTACCCTTAACCATATCATTAGTCATAACTCTCAACGTAACCTTAACTCTAAACCTACCCTTAACCATATCTTACTTAGTCGTTCCCCTTCTACCGTGAGGTGTAGAGGTTTGGGAGAGAGAGCGCCAGACTATCCTATCTGCTGTCTTCCTCCTGGCCTGGTTCCATTCTAGTCCTCGGTCCTTCAAAGATTGTCTAACGTTGTCCTCCCATCGGACTCTGGGTCGTCCTGGGGGTCTGGATCCCTGGCTCTTTGTTTCCCATGCTTGTCGTGGTAGCCGATCTTCTCCCATTCTGCAGACATGGCCAAACCATCTTAGTTGGGACTGTTCTACTTGGGTCTGCAGGGGGTGGCATTTTAGGCCTTGACGTATCATCTGGTTGCGGACCATGTCACTTCTTGTTACTTCAACCACCTTCCTCGGATACCTCATTTCTGAGGTTTGGATCTGGCTTTTGTGGGTTGTAATCAATGCCCATGACTCGCATCCATATGTCAAGACTGGGACATAGGTGGAGCAGTATACAGCCATCTTCGTTTTCTTACCAACCTCTCTCTTGCTGAGGAATCCTCGATTTATGGCCTGAAAAAGTCTCCCAGCTGCTGCTTTTCGAGTGGCCAACTCTTCTTTGATGCCTCTCTTTCGGTCTATAATTGCTCCGAGATATTTAAAGTGGTCGACCTGCTCCAGGACCTGTTCTCCCAGCTTAATCTGATGTCTTCTTTCTTCTCGTGATATCACCATGGGATTTGTTTTAGAGCTACTTATGACCATCCCTCTCTTCTCCAGCTCTTCCTTCCAGACTTGCAGGTTGGATTGGAGATGTGCCTCTGATTTAGCAATCAGGGCAACATCATCAGCAAATGCCAGCTCTGAAATACATACCTATCTCATCTTCCAGTACCCCACTGAATACTTTCTTGTTCTCTCCTTACATGACATGATAACATCGTCCATGAGGAGTATGAAAAGATAAGGTGACAGGATATCACCTTGTCTTACACCAGTGGTGGTCTGAACTCTTCTGACTTATGGTTTGCTGTCCTCACATAATTCCTGCAAGACTTGTAGAAGCTCTGTATAGCATGAATCAGAGGTGCTGGAATGTTCTTCCTTGCCAAACAGTCCCAAAGTTTGCTCCAGGGGACCCTGTCAAACGCCTTTTCCAGATCTATGAAACAAAGATGGATCTCACTCTTATACTCAAGGGCCTTTTCACTCAGCTGTCTGAGTGTGAAGATTAGGTCTTGAGTACTTCGGTTTGCTCGGAATCCGCACTGGACCTCATCCAACTGTGGCTCAGCTAGGCGTCGGAGTATCTGCTCTAGGATTCTAGAGTAGATTTTACCAGGGACACTGAGAAGGGATATGCTTCTATGGTTTCCACATTGTCGATTGTCACCCTTTTTGAAAATTTGTGTTATGATGGCAATCTCCCAATCCTTTGGTATGGTCTTGTTGCACCATGCTGCCTGTAGGACCCTTAAGAGTAATAGGTCGCCTGCTGCTCCCATGTACTTAACCATTTCTGGTGTTATACCACCATGCCCTGCTGCTTTGCCCATCTTGATTTTCTCCAGTGCTGCCTTCAGTTCTTCTATCTTTATGTCATCTTCATCACCATTTGTTTCATCTTCTGTGCTAGTGGTTATCATTTCTGATGCTTTACCTTGCTCACCATCAAGGAGTTCTGAGAAATATTCTTTCCATCTTTCCATTACTTCCTTCGGGGCAGTAAGCAATTTGCCTTGCTTGTCCTTTATAAATTTGAGAGGGCATTGTTTTTCCTTCCTCATGTTCTTTAGGGTCTTATAGAACAATTTCTGGTTTTCTTGCGCATCTTTTTTCTAGCTTTTCTCCAAATTCTTCCCAGGACTTCTGTTTTGCTGCTAACACCTTGTTCTTTGCTTCTGTTCTGAGTATCACATATTCTCTATATTTCTCTATTTGTCCTGCTGTGTTTTTAGCTCCTAAGTATTGTTTCCATGCCATTTTCTTCTCTCTTATTTTCTTTTTGACTTCCTCTGTCAACCAAGGTGTCCTCGTTCTCTTGTTCCCAAGTCGGACTTCACCACATGCTTCTGCAGCAGCTGTCTTTATGATGTCCTTGAATTTAAGCCACAGGGTTTCCAAGTCATCAGGTTGTTCTTCTGTATTTCTCACCGCTATAGCAATAAGCCCCTGACATCTGGTCTTAATTTCTGGCTCTCTCAGCTTCTAGGTCTTAATGCTCATTTCTTCCGTTCGTTTACTTGGTTTCTTGCGTGATGCTGGACAGTTCCTAGGCTGAGCAATTCTTTCAGTTGTTCTTTTGATTGTAAGCAGGCAGTGATCACTTAAAATCTCTGGCCCCCTCCAGACTCTAGCATCCCGGACATATTTGAATGAGCTCCTCCTAACAATGGCATAGTCGATCACTTCTCATTCTTTGTTGGTTCACACCTAGTGTATGCATGTATGCGCTTATGGGGGAACTTTGTGTTTGTAATGATCAGATTCTGTTCACTGCAGAATCTGAGGAGTCGCTTTCCATTGTCATTGAGAGTATCTTCTCCATATCTTCCGATAACTCCACCCCATCTAGCACGGTCATTTCCAACTCTGGCATTGAAATCTCCGAGCATGATAATTTCATCTAGGCAGTCATCCACTGTCCTTTGAAGCAGCTGGAAGAATTCCTCCTTGACCTCTGCTCTTTCATCCTCATTTGGCCCATACACTATGACCAGGTTGACTATGGTATCTTCTTCTTTTAGTTTTACAACCACAATGCGCTACGAGACAAAGTCCCTTAACCATATCATTAGTCATACTCGCAACGTAACCTTAACTCTAAACCTACCCTTAACCATATCATTAGTCATAACTCTCAACGTAACATTAACTCTAAATCTATCCTTAACCATATCATTAGTCATAACTCTCAACGTAACCTTAACTCTAAACCTATCCTTACCCATATCATTAGTCATAACTCTCAACGTAACCTTAACTCTAAACCTGTCCTTAACCATATCATTAGTCATAACTCTCAACGTAACCTTAACTCTAAACCTACCTTAACCATATCATTAGCAATAACTCTCAACGTAACCTTAACTCTAAACCTAGCCTTAACCATATCATTAGTCATAACTCTCAACGTAACCTTAACTCTAAACCTATCCTTAACCATATCATTAGTCATAACTCTCAACGTAACCTTAACTCTAAACCTATCCTTAACCATATCATTAGTCATAACTCTCAACGTAACCTTAACTCTAAACCTATCCTTAACCATATCATTAGTCATAACTCTCAACGTAACCTTAACTCTAAACCTATCCTTAACGATATCCATAGCCCTGCCCCTATCCTTAACCATATCCATAGCCCTAACCCTAACTCTCACCCTATCCCTAAATCTGACCCTATCCTTAACCCTATACTTAACCCTAATCATATCCTTAACCCTAAAACTAAACCTAACCCCAACCCTACCGACTATAACCCTAACCCTATTGTTACACCCCCCTAATGTAGGTGAATCGTCATGGCCAATGACTGAAATGGCAGCACTGATAACGTATTGTTTGGTGAATACGGTAAGGTGTCTATTATTTATCTGCTAACGTTACTGTTGTGTTGTGGATCTGGTAATGTCTACAGTTGATACCTACATATACGCCACACAGGCAAACACTGTAGAAGTCTACTGGTAAGCGATGCACAGGTTCTCGATACAAATAGACCACGCCCACTCCGGGGCTATTTCTAAATACGTGTTAAGTTCCCTGTCACACTTGTAATATTAAGTGCGTGTGTTGGTTTAGTCGTTTACACCACAGGTACGTACACAAGAGTCATGGATGGTTGTAAACGACTGGTGACATTTCATATGGGTTTATTCACGTCACAACACATTGATGAAATACACATAGAATACCGTTCACAGCACAACACAAGATATAAATTACCACATAATAACTGCGCACTCGGCAGCTACAATGATATCATAATACATGGCCTAGAGTACTCATATTAAACTCAGCGTTATAAAGAATCCTCAATAACAATCCTCTCACAGGAGCTATCATGATTCATGGCCTAAAGTACTCTTATTAAACTCAGCGCTATAAAGAATCCTCAATAACAATCCTCTCACAGGAGCTATCATGATTCATGGCCTAAAGTACTCTTATTAAACTCATCTCTATAAAGAATCCTCAATAACAATCCTCTCACAGGAGCTATCATGATTCATGGCCTAAAGTACTCTTATTAAACTCATCTCTATAATGAATCCTCAATAACAATCCTCTCACAGGAGCTATCATGATTCATGGCCTAAAGTACTCTTATTAATCAAGACTCCTCACACAGGAGATAATGGCCTTTAAAGACTGCACACTGCAGTTATAAACATTTCCACAATAATCGAAACTGCAGGTTTATACTACGCTGTACCCACAGCGAAAAATCCGTCGACATTTTAAATTCAGCACTGTACAGGCATTTCACACTTCCCAAAAACACTGTCTTCCTACCCTATCAAAACGCCCGGAACACTCTCCCTAGATAACACACTCGTCCCGCTCAAAAGCAGACACGAGACTTTCTCACTGTTCACACAACACAAACAATTGCGGGCTAGCAGCAAGCTTCTCTCACCCAACTCAAAACAATACAGAATAACTATATCAGCGCTTTTCACGCTGTCTGTAATCTGTCTCTCGAAACTATCACGAGATACTCTCTAAATAATTCGATAGCTAACAAGCAACTAAGTGCTATAACTCAAAATCTATTTCAACTACTAACATACTCCAGTTTACTTCCCCTTACACTAAAACTGTTCGTTACATCTTACCTCACCCCCAGAGAAAAAAATTGATTCTATCAATTTTTTGACAAATACATTCCCCAAAACCAAAAAAGATTAAGAGGACAATGAAACTCTAACATATGCGTATAAGAATTACTTTAAGTTAAGTTAAAATAAGACATCTACAAAATATAAGCATTAAGTGAAATGTAAAAATGAAGTATCTAATGTAATCAACTAAGCATACCAAAAATAATGCATTACAAAACCAAGTTAAGTGAATACAGCACAACTAAATAGGAAACGACCGATAGTACAAGAAAAGACAAGATCAAGCAAACGAAAACATGATCCGTAATAAAGGTAAGTATGAAATCAGAATATGAGGAAAAAACAATAATATTACATTCAAACAATTTGTTATATGTAAAATAATTACAAATATCACAAGTAGCTACACTATATTAAGTTATACCATTAAAGTAACAATACATAGAATGAAAGTTTAAGAAGCGAAAGAAGAAGTATACAAGGAAAATGAAGTGAAACGTAAATAAAGCACGAAATGTAAACAAAATATGAAACCATACTGAAAAGACAATAGAAAACAAGGAATGGAATGAAGGATAATCAACAGAGACAGATAGAAAGCAAAAGGTAAGAATATAGAGAACGTTGGTAAAAATATATACTAATAACAATTTAGATCAACAACGTATTTCAAAATAAATACAAACACGATCGAAAAGCACAAAAGAAAATAACAAAGTATTCCAATACTAATACTACAAAAAACAGTTTATAACTAAAAAAAACATAATCAGTAATTTAAACAAGTTATACAAGTTATACATAATCAACAATAAATTATCGACACCACACAAAAAAGTGATAGCATTGCTATAAGACCAACGCATAATCAAGCGCTAATACAACATAACATCCAAAAAACAAACAAAAAACTTTCTTTAAAGAACTAACATTACTCTACATATCAAACATAGCACATAGTCAAACGCTAGGCATACACAAAAACAAAAATAAAAAATTACAATGTCTGGGGGAAAAAAAAAAATATTTTCCAAAAATACAGTACAAAAATATTTCGTAATGCTAAGTTACATAAAAATAGTATTTTAATTAAATTAATTCAAATCTATAATTAACAAATTAACAAAAAACTAGCTTTAGCAAAATGAGAGACAACAATTCCTGCATCTAAGCAAATACTAAACAACACGTGTAAGTTTTTTTTTTTTTTTAAATACGTCACAGAGAAACACATAGAAAAACACACTATTACCAAAATACAAGTTTGCAAATACATGAAAACAACGTAATGTATGTTAAGCAAGTGCTTAAATCAGATCTCTAGATTTCTCAATCCAATAACAATATCAGCAACCGCTGTTAATTTTCTCTATACAGTTCAATTTAAACTTTTAAATATTTTCGGCTGACAATGACGTTCAGCTTAGCTACAGTGTTATATAGTTAATAATTTATATCTATCTCCATCTGATATATTAAAAAATAACTATTGTAACATTCCAACTAATGAGTATGTGCATAGGGCTGGCAAACTCATCATGTACAAAACTATTCTACCCAACACATCTGTAAAACAAAACCAAAAAAAAAAAAACTGCAAGTTCTACACCAGAGTATAAAAAATAGGCATAAGTTTGTAACCAGTAAGGTTAAATATAAATCTGCTCATTGCATTCATGAATAGTAAACAACACGTCACTACCATCTAACACACTACATATTATCCAAAACACAATAGTATAAAAATAGCATCGAAATGAACTAATTTATAATTAAAACAGTCATACATATAAAAAATACAATAGACATCAAATGATGCGTAAAGATGATGATCATAATATAACAACCTATAATGATCTATGCAATAGAATACATTAACATCTACTGTCCTAATAAACAAACAAAACAAAAATCAAACGCAAACACAAATCTCCATAGGTCTTGCCGACATCTCATAAACACTAGGGGTGAAACGTCGAATCATGGTTAGCACGCTGATATGTTCTGCTTGAGAAAACACTCGCTCGGGCACAATGTTGACCTATATTCTTGCCGCTACCGTAAACAGCTGTTAACGTAAACAGGAGCGCTGACCCATATCAAGAAGTCGCCTCTGTTCAAAAAATACAAATGAAAATTCCATTTTAATGAATGGTGAAATGTACTACGAACAACGGAGAGGTTAAACAAACAATTACCCCGCACTGAGTCCGTGTGGTAATCTGGTCACCCCACGATGTCATCGACTCTTCGTTTAAGTTCACAACAACGTGCTGCTCTTTCAAAATCAGAAACATAGCAAGCAGTAGTATTTGTGACATCATTATCATTGCTACTTTGCTTAATAACAATGCTTCTAGGCTCATGTCGAGCAAAATTAGCATAATTGCTCTTATTATTCGTCGTTTGATCAAAATATTTATCATCATTTCCTCTTTGCTTGAGACTATTATTATGTCTATAATCCCAGTTAGACTTGTTATGATTAACGTTTCTACTCCGCACAAAAAATCTGTCAGAAAAATTATTGCACGATTGAAAACTCTTCTTGTATTTGTCTGTACCATTATTTTCAAAATTCTGAGAATTAAACTGTTGAGATACATTAACTTGTCTATTATCTCTCTGAGAAGGAAAATTATTATCATATGAATTTCCTTGGTACTTTCTAATCTTAGAAACATCTCTCCTACAAAAACTCTTTCCATTCTTTTCTTTGACAATATGCTTGTTTGCAGTATCATCTGCAGATCTATAAGTATCTTTATCGTTACGCCTATAATGGGTTTCATCCTTGGAACCACTACTTATAACTTTATCCCTTGTTATCATCTTCTGAGAACCTCCAAAATCAGTTACTCGTTTACTCTTTGGGCTTTTAGCTTGAAATCTATCAGGACTGACTGTTACCTTATCATTCTCTCTATTACACTTCCGCCAAGATTCGTTGCTATTGGAAGCAGAATCAAAAGACCTTCGAAAGTTATATTTTCCTCGAAAAGATATTTGTCTATCACATCTAACCTTTCTATCCGCAAAGATTGTATAGGGCTGGATCTTTGCTTTTTTAACCTGTTGGTAAACAACTTTCTGTCTAGCATTGTCCACATTTACAGAAGACCATATTCCGCTGTTTAAAATAACATCGAGTAGACCCTCTACCCTTTTTGTACTTTCTGCAATTTCAACATTTTTTTGTGAAATTTCTTCACTTAATTTCCTATTTAATTTGTCAAATGTCAAAACTTTACTTCTCTCCTCTGTTAATAATCTCTCAATCTTAATCATCTCCTCTCTCTCAGTCGTTAACTCTTCTAATCTCTCTTTTCCATCCATTTCTTTATTTGCATCAATTCGTCGTGCCTCAATTTGACTATCATCATTATCCATAAGTACATCATCTTTCTTCGGAAATTCTGTATACTTTTCTTTCATTTGGTGACTAAAATTCGCATTGTCACTTAACAGCCTAATAAATGTTTCATTACATAATTTCTCACATTTCTTGGCCTGAACTTTCAATTTCTCATGTATCTCTTTCTTTTTTTTAACTTCTCGAGTGAGATTACCCACACTTCATCATCTTTGTCTTTCACCCGAATTTCCAACTCTTTGTTCTTGTTCAATGCTGCATTTAACGCCGCATGTACTTTAGTAAGTTCCGTGTTTGACTTATCTAACTCATTTTTGAGTTTAGAGACTGTTTCGTGTAGTTTACTCACTTCAGTAGTAACTTTTAAACAATTGTCCCTTTCCCGTAGGGCACTCTGTTTGTTGACTTTTATTTGTTTCTCACTTCCTAATTCCTTTTTCTGCTCATCAGGAATACCGTTGTGGATCATTTTGAATATATTTTGCATTATCTGTCCGTGTTCAAGTTCAATATACTGTTGTAAAAACACACGAAGGTGCTGTAGCAAATCAATCAAATCCTTAGCCATTATTGAATTACAAAGAAGCTTAAAGTTATGTTCAGCAAATAACTTTAGGGATACTGACACATTAACCAACAAATCGTCCATGATCCATACTCCAAGTCTTGGACCTCTCAATCCCTTTTCATCTCTACCTATTAACAATGCACTCTCCAACATAGGCCTTATATCTGCAGGATTATTATCAAAATCCATGGTGATTTAATCACTCAGTTAACTATATATCTATATCAGTATAATTATTAATGTCGCAAGTTTATGTTTCAAGAAGTTCTGACAATTACCCTTCCATTTCACACAGTTCAGTATGTATACCAAAAATATTATTCATAACTTTGTATCATCAATTCCTCTTCCATCTGAGGGAAGTCAACATATATCATACAACCATCAATACTTAGCATCAATACTAAATCCTAATAATATGTCTATATAGAATTAGACAACAAAAACAACAGATTTCAACAGTATAGGAGATGCAAAGCACAGGAAGGCTCGTTGACATAGTTAAGGCGACACAGTTCACACCACAAACATAACTACTTATCTTGAATGAAAACTCTTCTGTTCCTTTCCGTTAACACCCTGGATATCACAAAGTTCAATGGTAAAACAATCGACAACAGAAAGGCATTGGAACTTGACACCTTGATTCCGCTCAGGTCCTCGATTCAGCACGCTACGTGCTAACACACCGCACAGGAAAGCAGGAAATGGGTCACCGTCTGTCAATTTCGTTGAAAGGAGGTACACCGCTCGTTCATACTGCCAGATGATTACTTGTACTGGTATACAGACGCCACTGTATATCATGACATCTCATAATCTTGAGTAATAAATTTCTTGACTTGCGAGTTGCGACTTGCGACTTGAGTTAACAGTTCCCAGTTTAACTGATACTGAATAAGTTTTCCTTGGGCCTGGATACAGCTCTCAAATGTGATGTCTGTCTTTCATATACTAACGCCACTCAGGCTACATGCTAACAGTTGTGAATTAATATCACGCGAATTTCGCGGGTGTCTGATCCTATAAAACTAGCACACCACTGTTGCACCCCCGTAATGTAGGTGTATCGTCATGGCCAATGACTGAAATGGCAGCACTGATAACGTATTGTTTGGTGAATACGGTAAGGTGTCTATTATTTATCTGCTAACGTTACTGTTGTGTTGTGGATCTGGTAATGTCTACAGTTGATACCTACATATACGCCACACAGGCAAACACTGTAGAAGTCTACTGGTAAGCGATGCACAGGTTCTCGATACAAATAGACCACGCCCACTCCGGGGCTATTTCTAAATACGTGTTAAGTTCCCTGTCACACTTGTAATATTAAGTGCGTGTGTTGGTTTAGTCGTTTACACCACAGGTACGTACACAAGAGTCATGGATGGTTGTAAACGACTGGTGACATTTCATATGGGTTTATTCACGTCACAACACATTGATGAAATACACATAGAATACCGTTCACAGCACAACACAAGATATAAATTACCACATAAGAACTGCGCACTCGCAGCTACAATGATATCATAATACATGGCCTAGAGTACTCATATTATTAAACTCAGCGTTATAAAAGAATCCTCAATAACAATCCTCTCACAGGAGCTATCATGATTCATGGCCTAAAGTACTCTTATTAAACTCAGCGCTATAAAGAATCCTCAATAACAATCCTCTCACAGGAGCTATCATGATTCATGGCCTAAAGTACTCTTATTAAACTCAGCGCTATAAAGAATCCTCAATAACAATCCTCTCACAGGAGCTATCATGATTCATGGCCTAAAGTACTCTTATTAAACTCATCTTTATAATGAATCCTCAATAACAATCCTCTCACAGGAGCTATCATGATTCATGGCCTAAAGTACTCTTATTAATCAAGACTCCTCACACAGGAGATAATGGCCTTTAAAGACTGCACACTGCAGTTATAAACATTTCCACAATAATCGAAACTGCAGGTTTATACTACGCTGTACCCACAGCGAAAAATCCGTCGACATTTTAAATTCAGCACTGTACAGGCATTTCACACTTCCCAAAAACACTGTCTTCCTACCCGGTCAAAACGCCCGGAACACTCTCCCTAGATAACACACTCGTCCCGCTCAAAAGCAGACACGAGACTTTCTCACTGTTCACACAACACAAACAATTGCGGGCTAGCAGCAAGCTTCTCTCACCCAACTCAAAACAATACAGAATAACTATATCAGCGCTTTTCACGCTGTCTGTAATCTGTCTCTCGAAACTATCGCGAGATACTCTCTAAATAATTCGATAGCTAACAAGCAACTAAGTGCTATAACTCAAAATCTATTTCAACTACTAACATACTCCAGTTTACTTCCCCTTACACTAAAACTGTTCGTTACACCTATCCTTAACCATATCCATAGCCCTAACGCTAACCCTTACTCTGACCCTAACCCTAACTCTGACCCTAACCCTAACCCCAACCCTACTGACTATAACCCAAACCCTAACCCTATCCTTAACCCTAACCCTAACCCCAACCCTACTGACTCTAACCCTAACCCTAACTCTAACCCTAACCGCAATTCTAAGCCTAACCCTTTGCCAGCCCTAACCCTAAGCTTAGCCCTAACCCTTAGCCCTAACCCTAACTTTGTGAGAATCTTGTCTTCTCCAAAAACATACGAAGTCATATAAAATGGAGAGTTCCAGAGGGAACAAGTAGGAGAAAAAAAAAAAGAAGGAGCCATAGAGGAAATGACAAAAGAGAGATAAGAGATAAAGAGAGAAAACAGGTAAATACGGTTGAGTAAAGCCATGGAGAAATGGCAGAGATGTAATAGAGATAAAGAAAATGACAAATCATGGAGAAGATGGCAAAGATATAAGAAGAAGTATAAGGAGTATCACAAGCCATGGAGAAATGGGAGAGATATACGAGTAATAGAGGAAAAGGCAATGATAAGCCATGGGAAGATGGCAAAGAGATAATTATATGAGAAATAAGTGACAATAAGGAGTTATAAGACAAATAAGAGACAAGAAGAAGAAATGAGACGAGACAGTTAAAGATAAAGAGTGTAGAAGAAAGGTGCTAGAGAAGGGAACTTACGTGGAGTACATATTAGGGAGAGAGAAACAAAGTATATGAAGTGGAGACAAGAGGAACAAAGAGGAGAGGAAAACGTAGGAAATGGTTTTAAAGGGAATCTGAGACTAGGAAAACGTACAAGCTAGCTCACAAAAGTTCACTCTAATTGACAGCCGTATGAGTTAGGAAGGTGATCTTTTCTTTAAAGTGAAATTAACGTTTGGTAAAATATCATTTCATTTGAAAGTTTAACCACTTTAAATTACGTATAGGCTGCGCTCATTCCAAATTTATAAAACTTATCTTAAACAACCTCGTGATTATTTTAAGGTAGATCTTAGAGAGCCAGCGTTTCTAAAGTAGATCTCACGGCTCCTGTGTTTCCTGCACCTGCTTTAAACTTTAAACACGGAGGGGCTTGATTTATGTCTTCGCGTTAGCAGCGGATGCTTCGTGTAGAAATTGCGGTATAGCCATTTTTCATAGTCGAAGTAATGTGGACTAGATTTGCGGACACAGAGTAACTTGACCTGTGTTTTCCCTGGTTGTTGCTAATATACTATTCCGTGTATAAAGTAGCGTTACAGACATATTTTTTACAGTCGTTCTAATTTGAACTAAGCTTACTGCGCTGTAAAGTAATTTATTGCCGCCTGCTTGTGTTTCTGTTTTGTTTTTATACTCCGTACCTAATCGGATTCAGCTGGTAAATAATGTTAGCTTACTTGTGTACTTTCTGCACAAATGTACCTGAGGATGTAATTCCGGCGTGAAAGAAATAAACACAAGCTATGTACCTTATTTCATACCGTTCGTTCTACAGCTGGATAGGATGCTCATTTTCTTGAAGCTAAAGTGGGTAATTATTTGTTCTTATTGCTGTACTCGCAGTGCTGATGACGCTGTGATTATTATTTCACGTTGTTGTTGTTGTTACAAGTGTCATTAGTGTAATAGTGCTACCTCATGCTGTTGCTGTTACAAATCAAAGGTTTGTTGTTAGTGTTATCTAGTGTTGTTGTTGCTACAAGTGTCTGGCTTGTTAATAGTGTTGTTGTTGTTGTTTAACAAAGGCTGCTGAGCTTCCCGCTCTTTAGCAGCCAATACCAAGTTGAAGACTCCTTGGAATTATCTACACTGTAGATCCAGGCTTTTCCTGTGGCTTTTCTGCCATTCCGAAATGTGTTGAGTTGAAGTCATGAGCTTCAGTTTCTCCAGCTCGGCTTGCATTTATAACACATAAGGAAGGGAAACCCGAGGCCTGTAAACAGTAAATAAATATTAGACAAACATAAAGGTATGTTTTCAGGCACTCGCAAGAAATAAAGAAGTAGAACACTTGCTTGCATTTAAAGGATCGTCACATCTGGTCCAAAGCTAGAAGTAAGATGTGCTTGGCATACTGTGCATTCCCCGCCATCCAAGGGGGAATCTCCAACTATCCAGAGCTAAAATACTGTACTCTGGTTCTGGGCTCTCGCAAGGAATTGTCACGATCTGCACAGAGCCACTTCTCAGCTTCCCCTGCTTATCACTGAGTCCATAGTGGGATCCTTCCACGTGCAGTCAACCAAGTCAAAGCTAAAGAATTACTCTGGGACTCAAGTAACTTCTCCAAGCTTAGTGTGCAGTGCTGGGTTCTCAACATGTTTCACCACAAGGGGAATCACTGGAAGTGTGTGGGTGATTTCAAAGGTCAGTGAGGATGTAATTAGCCTGACGGATGTTGGTTGACTTCCACGTAGGAATATTGTAGCATTGTGCATTGCTGTTGGTCATATAAGGATGACCCCAGATATGCTTCCATGCATGTTAATAGTGTAATAGTGTTACCTAGTGCTATTTTTGTTACAAGTGTCAGGCTTGTTAATAGTGCAATAGTGTTACCTAGTGTTATTGTTACAAGTGTCAGGCTTGTTAATACTGTAATAATGTTATCTCGTGTTGTTGTTACAAGTGTCAGGCTTGTTAATAGTGTAATAATGTTATCTTGTGTTGTTGTTACAAGTGTCAGGCTTAGTGTAATAATGTTACCTAGTGTTATTGTTACAAGTGTCAGGTGTGTTAATAGTGTAATAGTGTTACCTAATGTTGTTGTTACAAGTGTCAGGCTTGTTAATAGTGTAATAGTGTTACCTAGTGCTATTGTTGTTACAAGTGTCAGGCTTGTTAATAGTGTAATAGTGTTACCTAGTGATATTGTTGTTACAAGTGTCAGGCTTGTTAATAGTGTAATAGTGTTACCTAGTGTTATTGTTGTTACAAGTGTCAGGCTTGTTAATAGTATAATAATGTTATCTGGTGTTGTTGTTACAAGTGTCAGGCTTTTTAATAGTGTAATAGTGTTATCTAGTGTTGTTGTTACAAATGTCAGGCGAGTTAATAGTGTTACCTAGTGTTTGTGACCGTGGTGCTGATATTCTGATGATGGTATAAGTATAGTGGGATTCGTATCTCTACCCTAGCAGTAGGCAGTTTTGATGATAAGTTACTCTGATCAGCCTTGACAATACAACATCATTGTAACAAAAAAGATGATTGATGGTCTAACATCTGATAAACATATCTGTGACGAGGAGGGTGTATGTGGGTGGATGTAGAAGATCAGACAACACTCGTACACTGCTCGTCTAGCTCACTGTCTAAGGAGTAATACACCAACTCCAACAACCATATCAATCTCCGTGAATATATTATATCACAAATAAGTCACAATGGGCGCAGTGCCATTACAATCATTGGAGACATAACAGATCCCGAGTATTCTACAATCCCTCTGATTCTCGGAATATCTACAGCCACAAAATAGGATACTTCATAAATCTACTGCACAACTCTGGCCCTCTACTCGCGCACTACTACAGACATCCACCCTTCTCTTCTCTAAGCTCTTCGCTGTCTCCTGTCTACTGTCTACTCTCTACTGACTCAATTCTCTACTGACTGACCCCATTCATTCGTATTCACTAAACACGTGAAAACCTTCCACACTCCACTGAGCTTCATTCACGCATAACTATAGCTAGCAGCTTGTCTTAATCTCTGCTCACAACATTGCTTGTGGCTAAAATATTACAACTCAAGCGTATCTAACTCACAACAACTCAAATGACTAATTAAACTCCTGCTGGAGCATGGGGACATTCATACATGCATAACACCTTCAAAACATTCCGTGACATCCAGCCTTTTCCCCACGTGAGATAGTGATGGGAGAATTATACATCTCCAAAACCAAATACATCATCAAAGTAAACAATGCTTCCATCCAAAATACACCAACCCAAAATAATAGCATACAAATTATTCTAGCGACAATCACATTCAATATCTCTAAAATTAAACAAAATTCATTTCCACATCAGAGAAATGCACGCATAATCTTCAAAATTCATGTCAAGTCATCAAAATACAAAAATAAAACTACATGCAAAAATGCTCAATCAAAATCGAAATACGCTAGTCTTGTGTCTTGTCCTACTAGTAACATCAAACTGTTGTATGGTTAATGTTCACCTGGTCAACTGGCTGCTTGTGACTTGGCAGACCGCAGAAAAATGACTGGCAACCACCTATGACCAATGCCGATGCATCTGCCCTGAGATAGAAAATTTTGTCTAAATCAGAAAGCATCAAAAGCTGACTACTTGCAAAAATATTCTCAAATTTTGTCGAAGTCACTTTGACACTTATTTGTACAAATCACTCTATTAGGCCTTCTTTTCTCAGTTAGTGATGTTAGTTTTAGGCCCTGTAATTTCAATATTCTACTATCAGAGGCCCCTTCTGGCATCATATTCATCTCAGCCTTGGTCATACTCTTCAGGGTAGCTGCTCCATTTAGGCTGACGATGTCCACGGCTACTACCAAAGCTACAGCAATAGCTCTCACCACCATCACTCCATCTACGACGTGCCCTACTGCAAAGAGGGTTACTCTTTCTTCTGTCTTCCCAGCGGCAATCTCTTCTGAAACTACATCTGTATACTTTTCGAGCTCTTTGTTCACAATAGCTTGGTCTGTTTCAACAAAATCCCCTGCTTATCTCTTGTCCTCTGTATCTGTTTATAAATCCACTACGACGTTCACTTTGAAAAGTACCACAGTAACCATTACTATTAATGCGGCTTCCTCTAAAGTGTCTGAAATCTCTCAAGTCATTCGTTTCTCTTCTGTAATGTTTCTCGTGGGACATAAGAGCACCACGACCTACTCTGCGATATTTTCCAATTAGCTTTCTGTGCTCTTCTTTCATCCAGTCTGTCTCAGGATATTTGACAGATCCATAACATTCAACTTTTTCTGGCAAAGTAAAGTTTACCTTCGTTTCATTTACTGCACTTTTCGGAATATTCATCTTACGTTCACCCCATTTCTTTGCTGATTTAATATGCCTCCCAATGTTAGTTTCTGGTTGACCAAATTGTTTTGGAAGCGATACATGCTCTTGTTGTGGTGAAATTAAATTTAATACTGAAGTATCAGCAACCAGGACATTACCAGATGACCTGCTATCCACCGGCATTACCCTAGGTTGACGCTGCAGTAAAATGTCATCAACTTTTCCCTGCAATCTTGTAGTTCCTCCATAAGTAACGTCTCTATGTTTGTGTTTCCATAGTTTGATATCCTCATCAGTACACTCTTTGATACCATGGACATTTCCAATTGTCAGGTCGGTGACTGGATCTTCAACGACAAAAGCTTTCACTCTGCCACACAAGAATGGCGTATCAATATTTATCCATAATAGAGGATAGACTTTAACTCTACCACCAAATGTGATGCACCAAGCAGTTTGACCCAACAAACAAGACTCATCTATACATGATCTACGCACGCCAGCCGTCGTACAACCTGTATCCCTCAACACTGACACAACTTTATGTCCTACGTACACTGTATGCAAGACTAGACTACCATCTGTATGAATTGCCGATAAACATGGAAGTTGGTGGCCACAAATCAGAATTGGTGTCTCATCTTTATTTAAAAAATGGTCTGCACCCTTCACAACTCTCGCTGTTGAATGTGTCTAAGATAGTGTGCTACCAAGGTATGTGAATCTGTTCACAACATTCAGTTTCTCACCATTAACCTTGATGACTGGCTCAGTATAAACTGTGCCAGGAGCTGGTTGGTACATGATTTCTGTTTTCTTCGTGTTGATGGTAAGCCCAAAGTTGGCGCAGGCTTCGGAGAATCTATCCACACTATGCTGCAGATCAGCCTCTGAGCCAGCATTGAGGGCACAATCATCAGCAAACAGAAGATCTCTGATGGTGTGTGATTTGACCTTGGTTTTTGCTTGAAGCCTCCTAAGGTTAAACAATTTTCCATCAATACGATAACTAATGTCGATTCCTGTGTCCCCGTCTCTAAAAGCATCAGTCAGCATAGCAGAAAACATGATACTGAACAGAGTCGGTGCAAGTACGCACCCTTGTTTAACTCCATTTGAGACGGGGAAAGGCTCTGATAGCTCACCGTTTTCCTGAACTCTAGCCTGCATTCCATCATGCAGTTGATGCACTATTGTGATAAATGTCTTTGGGCAACCGTATTTTGCCATGATCTTCCATAGACCCTCTCTACTGACCGTGTCGAACGCCTTTGTCAAGTCGATGAAAGCTGTGTACAGGTCACAGTGCTGTTCTTGGCATTTTTCTTGCAGCTGTCTTGCAGCGAACACCATATCTGTGGTTCCACGTTCTTTCCGGAATCCACACTGACTTTCAGGTAAAAGACCTTTGTCAAGATGAGCCGTAAGGCGATTCAAAAGGATCCTGGCGAGTATCTTCCCAGCGATTGATAAAAGAGAGATGCCTCGATGATTGTTACAGTCTTGGCGATTACCTTTACGTTTATATAGATGTATAATTGACGCATCTTTGAGATCGTGTGGGATGGTTTCACTCTGCCACATTTGCTGGAAGATCATATGAAGTTTCTCTATCAGAACTGCACCGCCATCTTTATAAACCTCAACAGGAATTGAATCGGAGCCAGGGGCCTTTCCACTAGACAGTTGACGAATCGCTTTTTTAGTTTCCTCCAGAGTTGGTACATCATCTAATGCTTCATTTATAGGAATTTGGGGCAAGCGGATGATGGCTTCGTCATTAATAGATGATGGCTGGTTCAAAATATTATTAAAATGTTCAGCCCACCGTTGGAGCATTTTTTCCTTGTCTGTAATTAGTGTTTTTCCATCTGCATTAAGGAGGGGAAATGATCCTGATGATGTTGGACCATAGACCGCTTTGAGTGCAAGGTAAAAATTTTTCAAGTCATGGCTGTCAGCAAAGCCTTGGAGCTCATCTGCTTTATTACTCAGCCATGAATCCCGCATCTGGCGTAGTTTATGTTGGACGATTCTACGCATGTTGTTGAAAGCGTCTTTCTTGGATGTAGATTTTGGATCATTTAAATATGCTTTATGGAGATGGTGTTTCTCAGCCAACATCTGCTTTATATCATCTGAGTTCTCATCAAACCAGTCATTTTGTTTCTTGATGGAAGGACCTAGGACCTCTGTAGCAGTGTTGTAGATCTGCTCACTTAGGGCTGCCCAATTTGTTTCCACACTTTGGCCGTCTAGCGAGACAGATTTGAGACGGTCTTCTAAGGTGTCAGTAAATGACTGTTTGATTTTTGTCTTCTTTAGTTTGGTGACATCCAGCCTCTTTTGAGTTTTCTTCCCCTGAGGGCACCTGGCTGGTTGGATACGAATTTTAAGTTTAGATACAATGAGGCAATGATCAGTCCAGCATTCGGCACCACACATGGACTTGGTCACCCGGACATCTTGCCTGTCCTTCTTCCTAACAATTACATAGTCAATTAGGTGCCAATGCTTTGAGCGAGGGTGCATCCAGGAGGTCCTGTTGCGGGTAGGAAGTCGAAAAATGGTGTTGGTGATAAGGAGGTCATGTTCTGCGCAAGTCTGGAGGAGAAGAAGTCCATTGCTGTTACAGCGACCCACGCCGTACTTTCCAATAGTGCCATTCCAGGAGATGTTATCTGAGCCTACTCTTGCATTAAAGTCACCAAGAATGATGAGCTTATCTGCTTTAGGAACTGATACAATGACTGCATGTAGTTCTTCGTAAAACTTATCCTTGACGTCATCCTGGTTTGTCATAGTTGGCGCTAATGATGGTGGCATGTTTTCTTCCATAAAACAGAGGGATCTTGACCGTCATGAGTCGGTCATTTATTCCCTTTCGGGGCTCCGCTAACTTGCTGACAATTGCTGTTTTGATTGCAAATCCAACCCCTGCTTCTCGTCTTTCTTCAGTTCCTCTTCCGCTCCAAAAGAATGTATAACCTGCACCCTTTTCGCAAAGTTGGCCCTCGCCTGCAAGTCGAGTTTCACTCAGTGCTGCTATGTCAATGTTGCACCTGGCCAGTTCTTTCCCAATCAGGGCAGTTCGTCTCTCAGGTCTGTTTGCGTTAAAGTCTTTGTCAAGGAGAGTGCGCACATTCCATGCGCCTAGAATGAGGGGGGGGGGTGGGGGGGGGGGAAATCTGTCCTTTCTTTTTCTTATATGTCGACCGCCAAAGTAGGGTACCCACCAACCGCGGTAAGCTGGTTAGGTAATGGTGAAGCAGGCAATGTTCAGGGCACGTTTTCTAGCCCCTTCCTCATGCCATGGAGGTGAGCAGTGCTTTCCTAAAGAGGGCTGCTCAGACATTCAGGGGGCTGCCGAATCCCACTGCTGCTCCGATCAGTGGAAGACGACCATATGGCCTGAGCCGCCTGTGTGTAGGTCTGCGACTACGACTGCCAGCGTACCCACGCCTGCCGCTTCGCCGCTCGCCCATCGCCACAGGACTTGTTGTGAGTGGATGGATGAATGGATGAAAGAGTGACTTGCGCGGTGATTTGGATTAAAGTGAGGAAGAGTTGCGCAATTCGTCGACCTCACTCTCTCGCCTGGGTCCATCTCAATCCAGTGGCAAGACAAGTCAAGACGACTGGAGATGAAGTCAGGTGCAGTGGATGACCAGGGCTTTCTACGTGGCTCGCCGTGCTCCTTACGCTCCACAGCGCGTTGCTGGTAATCGCCGTCATGCCCGTTGAACCAACAGGTGGTTTCTTCCGCGCAGTCTATCGAATCCAGTCTTCGCATGCATGGGTAGGCAGACCCTAACTCACCGAAGGTTTATAACCATTCGGCTACACTCACCTAGTTTAGCCGGCCTGTCGAAGCCGTTGTCCGGTTGGTGGCCGCTGTTGCATGCTGACAGCTACGAGGAGCCACAGGTGAGAGCTGGATGCCAGGTTTGGACCAAAGGTGGCTGAGCTGCCCTGAAAAGGGCATGACAGCTCCTTCACCAGAGGTACTACCAATACCTGACTTCCCAACATCCCCCTAATCCGAATTAATCTTGTAATGGCGAGTCAATTGGAAATACTGTTAATATAAGTACATTCGATAATAACGTTTGAAATCGTGTATGTTCATCTGGATATACGTAATAGAAGGTCTATACACAGTCATGTACAGATATCAGACATTCGAGATAATAGGTCAACCAGCCAATTGTTTGATCCCTTGATTGGCTTAATGTCGAAATGAAATTCCTGGACCAAGAGGAACCATCTATGAAGTCGAGGGTTATTGTAGATCTTTGTTTGCAGTGCTGTGAGAGGTACATGGTCAGTCTCTAGCGTGAATTTACGACCAAGGAGGTATTTAGCGAGTTTTGAAATTGACCAAACTATGGCCAACAACTCTCTTTCACCAGCTTCATATCGTTGTTCTGCTGGACTAAGTTTTCGGCTGATGTATATGCATGGATGAATCCGGTCATTCCACATCTGCATTAAACAGCCGCCGTTGCCCGTGCCTGATGTGCCTGAGGACGAAGGGTTTCTGGCATCAGGTATTGTTAAGATAGGATGAGTCGAAAATGCAGATTTAATTGCGTTCAATGTACGATCATAGTCATCCGACCATTTAATTTTCAATGGTGCACCCTTGCACGTTAAGGCAGACAGTGGAAAAGATAGAGAAGTAAAGTTAGATATGAATTTATGATGAGAAAATTATGAAGAAACTTAAATGATATATTTAAGATAGAATTATTGCAGAAATTATCAAGAGATGTTGCAAAACATCCGGTCCAGAAAAGAAATGCACCCAAGAATGGAACAATAAAGTGCGTGGTGCAGAGTTTTGCACTAATTGCATTTTCAGAGAGTGGTGTACAACTAATGAGCCTTAGTCTAATCAATGTGATGTTAAAGATGACGATGTAATCGAACATCGAGTATATGGCTAGCATCTGAGGACATGTGAATGAGCGTAACAGCTCTGTTGGCATCAGAAGTAGAGCGGAAACGAATGAATGCCACAGTAGTGAAAGAATTGCCACTGTGTGCGACATGGACGTGTTGAACATGTCCCGCATAAAGAAAAACATTTTCTGAGCGACCTCCATTTTGCGCCAGAAGGAACATTGCGGACCATAACAGTGCGTCCTGTATTGCTCTCACAAGAATATGGAGGTGATCTACAATAAGAATGTCGAACGGTATTGTATGAAACCAGTGTATACCATTTGAACAAAGTAAATGTTGTTTTTCCCATATCTCTATATCCTCCTTTGGACAATCATGTAATTTAGGTATGTTTCCTAAAATAATCCCAGCAATTGGATTTTCCAACAGACATACCAGTGTTCTTCCTGTAAAATATGGCGTTTCCAAGAATACCTCAGCCGTGGGGTAATATTCTACAATTCCTCCAAATGTGATGCATTTCACATGTTTTCCTGTATAGTCAGACCTATCTACCAATGCTCTGTGAACTCCAATAGTTGTCGCCCCAGTATTTCTCAATAAAGATACTAAATGATTATTCACAAAACCTCTATTTAAAATTAATGATCCAGTACTTTTAAATGATGACATTACTGGAAGGGGATGTCCGCACAATAATCTTGGGACTCCTTGAGGCTGAAATAAAGAATTGCAATTAGTACAATTGTCACTATTTGATAAATCCACACTGCATGAATTTGCATGTGTTACTATAGCATCATCGTTATGATCATTATCATGCACTACAGCATTTGTACGTTCAGAGTTTCTAGGTTGCCTGGTAGTATTGTTATGATAGGATCTTTTATTCTGTGAATTCTGATCATTACCTCTGTAAAAAGATTTTTGACCTCTATTTTGTTTAGGGTTATATCCTCCTCTATTTTGCCAATTATTTGATCTAAAAGAGGTTTGTGGATAAAAATGTTCTTCTTCATAAGAATTTAAATTTCTTTGAGGTTGATGTTTATTAAAATTGTATCTACCTCTGTTCTTGCTGAAATTATGTGATGGATTAAATCTTTGATTCCTATCCATACTATTTGATCTGTATCTAGGTGCATTGTCCTGAAATGACCTAGCAGATGCAGCTGGTAATGAATCCTTAACATTGTTTTTGCTCAATACTCTGTTAGGATGTGCTACTTGATATTGACGTCCTAGAGTTTGTAGTTTAGTCAGATTCTCAGGTTTTCTCTCCTGCAAGAATGCAAGAAAATCAGTACTAACTGATGACAAAACATTGTCTCTTAACATTAAATCTGACAATCCCTCAAAAGTTTTCTCAGTTTTGGATAATTCAATCCATCTAGAAAATTTAATTTAACAGCTGAAATAAATTCAGTGAAGTCTTTTCCAGAATCAGGGTACAAAGACCGAAATTTCTGTCTGTAACCCTCATCATCTAATTGATACCTCTGATATAAAATCACTTTAACAGCTTCATAATCTTTTCTGGTTTGGTCATCCAAAGTGGAGACTACCGTTAATGGTTCACCTACCAATAAATTCATAAGTCTACAGGTCCAAGTAGATTTGTCAATCTTATATTCTTCACAATAAGTTTGGAATCTATTTAAGAAGCATGAAATGTCGTCTATGGACGCATTAAATTTTGGCAGATTAATCCTTATGGCAGTAGTATGATCTTTATTTTTATCTTCACCTACCCCAGGATGCAACAGTGGTTGTTGTAATTTTAGTTTTTCCAGTTCAATCTCAGCTAATCTTATAGTTTGTTGAGATTTTATCTCTTCTTGAGCTTAAATTTGTTGCAATTTCATCTCCTCTTGAGATCTGGCATAGGCTAATTTTTCTCTTTCAAGAGCCAATTCTTCTGATCTCCTTTTTTCAATTAATTCTTCTTGTCTTCTTTTTTCAGACAATTCCATTTCTTGTTTATGGAGTTCCTCTTGTCTCCTTTTTCAGCTAATTCTATTTCCATTTGTTGTTTGTGGAGTTCCTCTTGTCTCCTTTTCTCAGCTAATTCTTCTTTTCGGAGTTCTTCTTGTCTATTTAACTCCTTATCCACATAAGCGTGCAAGGCTGGACCTTCCAAAGCCAATTCTTTACCAATCTTCAATAAATCCTTTAATGAAGTCATGGTTTCTTATTATTGTGATTCTCAGTATATGCACAATAATTTAAACTTTTATATATATGAATATGTCAAACAAATATTCAATATTCAATCCAGCAATCTCACATCAGTCTATAGATGCAATAATATAGATGTTAGTAAAATATACAATATGGAGCAGAAAAAAAATAGTAACTACAACAAGCAATGACAAGAAAGCAGGGTTAGAGCAACTAAAGGAAATACAAATGTTTAAACCAAAGAGTTAATATGAAATGTATATACCAATAAATGATAATAATGCTCTATGACAATAGAACAAGACAAGACGCGTATCACAACACTTATAACATCTGTGAACTAAATGATAGTAAGGGAAGAATGGACAATCTTACAAACAATAATGTAGCAAACTTAATAAAATATCACAATCACAGGACTTATGATAACAAACAATATGTAAACATGACTTTACAACTAGACAGAAATGGATCTGCTAAATTCAAATGAGGCAGTATTTTTATCAAACCAGCACAATATACTGGCTCCTCAATATGAATTACACAGATACAGACCTACAGAACGCTCGATTTTCCCATTAAACCTGTCGAAACGGTATGAAATGAGGAAATCGAGTCTCACCAGCCTCCCGCTAGTTACAAACACATTGACAAAATGAATACAATAAATTGTGAAATTATAATTCAGGCAAACAGATATTATCTACAGTCAAGCTGTATGTAACGATAAATCTAATTATCTGTTGCCACACAAAAAATCCTCCCTGAGATTTCTCCTAGCAAGGAATACAGTGATGTTCTGTGACTTTAGGCTCTGGTTAGGCCTAGGATTGGTTTATAATGACATATGATGGACATCGCTCTGGTCCATGTTTCTTGATAACATCCTTGGAAATTTACATTAAACAGTCAATTCCTTTGACTTATATCCACAAAATAGCAAGTCACTTTTGTGTATTAGTGACACTTTGATACACGTTAACTGATATCATAGCTGGAAATCCCCTCCATGCTTGAAATATTCAGGCAGACGATCAGTGTCGCCATCTTGAAAAAAGTCCTCGACTTCCAATTTTAGGCTTCTGCTTTTTTTAGCTTGGCCCCCAAGAAATGTTGCGGGGAATAATTTAATAATTATATGTGTTCTCAGGAACAGTCCCCCAGACGTCCTGTACTCTAAGTGCCTAGACTCAATGCTTGGACACTCTTTATTATAAATCTTGGCCTGCTGAGTTCCCTTCCAGGGTTATCCTCGTAGATTCCATTTTAGTAGTTATGAAATATTAAACATGGCCATTCATTCAATCTTCCCTGGCCCGTAACACAGGTACTCAGTCAATAAGGCCTAACTGCTTTTTACAGTTCACACATTTATATACTCCATATACTCCATCTTGAGTAGGATTCAGCATCAAAGCTTTTCTATGCACATGTCTCTACTGTCCTTGATTTGTATCCTTTCAGTTTAATGGAACAGTCAACTTACGTGCACAAGAATTTCCACACACTCTGCTTAAACTAAACTGGCATTATATACTTAATGCATGCACAAGGCAGTGATGGTAATATACATCTTGCAGGTGTGATAATCATATTCCTCAAACGCAGGACATACTCTGAAATCTAGTCCTAACGGACACACGCCATGCATGCTGGTCGAAAGACACAATCGGAATAATCTGCAGAGACGCGTTCGTGTTCCAGATTAACAAGCCCACGTCTGCTAATATTTTTGTGCAGAAGTCAAGACGTCACTTCCGGAAACTCATGACAACCGTCTATAAACAACAAACCAGGAAGTGATCGTATACAACCAATGTTATGATATTTAGACATAACAAAAGTAAATAGAAGTGTATTTGAATATTGAATATTATCATAAATCCATAGTATAACTGTAAGACCAGGAATTACTGGCAAGCCTCGGTGTTTATTGAACACGTATAAACATGCCTAGGATGCTGATACAAAAGAAAAGAAAATAAGATCATAAGAAGGAGCAGTGTATACTCCATCAAATTGTGTGGAAGCAAGTTATTGTTTTAAACGACAGAGGCGTAGCAGCCATATGGAAGCAGGATGTAATCGCAGTACAAAGTGAAGTCAAATAAATTAGGGACTGGTGCACTTGTTTGCACATGAGGCTGACCCCCCATCATATTATAATTTGATTAGTTGTAGAAAGTATAGGTCAGATATAAAGGGCGAGGATGTCCTTCTTTTGAAGGGTTTTATTGCCTGTTACCGGTTGGTGACATGAAACCTGATGAGACATATTTTGCAGACAGTAAAGGTCTCAGCTGAACTGTATGCTGCACTTATTAGCCGGAGGAAGTCTCTGGAGCTGAAGTTGTGGACAGTGTAGTAGTCTACATCTGATCCTACCTATTTTTATATCAGGTGAAAGGCCTTTAGCCGGGCAACCTGACAATTCATCGTGAAATAAAGTTTTCCAAAAATTGAATGTATCTAAAGTGGGGCATGATGAACACAACAGCTCCACATATCATTGACTTTCACTAAGGACACTGTTAGAGATCAGTCTGTGAATACAACCAAAGTAACATTGTAGATTACTAGTGAAGGACAAAGAGTCCTTATTATTATTTATTTCAGACTTGTAAAAATTACTTTTCTTCAGTTTTCAACATTCCTGTCCCAAAAGAGTTTTGAGGGACAGGAAAATAAATTGTAAAAAAATTAATATCTTAAATTTAACATCAGCCTTACTCAAGTTAATTTCATTGTTTTCTAGTTGTGTGTGTGTGTGTGTGTGTCTTTTGTGCACCATATCACTATATTTACATAACCCTAGACACTTATACGAAGCCATATAAATAAAGAAAAATAAACACAGAGTGAGATCTAAATGTGGTAGCAAGTAGGTACCCTGAGATATACAACACCATCAACTATTGGACTCAGGGACGTACACAGCTCGACCTCACTCTGTTGACACTTACATACTAACATCATCTCAACTCACCACAGTCATTGCCCATGACTCGCATCTATATGTCAAGACTGGGACACAGGTGGAGCGGTATACAGCCATCTTCGTTATCCCATCAACCTCTCTCTTGCTGAGAAATCTGATTTAGCAGTCAATGCAACATCATCAGCAAATGCCGGCTCTGAAACACAGACCTGTCCCATCCTCCAGCACCCCACTGAATACCCTCTTGTTCTCTCCTTAGATGTCTTGATAACATCGTCCATGAGGAGTATGAAAAGATAAGGTGACAGGATATCACCTTGTCTTACACCAGTGGTGGTCCTGAACTCTTCTGACTTATGGTTTGCTGTCCTCACATAATTCCTGCAAGACTTGTAGAAGCTCTGTATAGCATGAATCAGATGTGCTGGAATGTTCTTCTTTGCCAAACAGTCCCAAAGTTTGCTCCAGGGAACCCTGTCAAATGCCTTTTCCAGATCTATGAAACAAAGATGGATCTCACTCTTATACTCAAGGGCCTTTTCACTCAGCTGTCTGAGTGTGAAGATTAGGTCTTGAGTACTTCGGTTTGCTCGGAATCCGCACTGGACCTCATCCAGTTACGGCTCAGCTAGGCGTCGGAGTCTCTGCTCTAAGATTCTAGAGTAGATTTTACCAGGGACACTCTATGGTTTCCACGTTGTCGATTGTCACCCTTTTTGAAAATTTGTGTTATGATGGCAATCTCCCAATCCTTTGGTATGGTCTTGTTGCACCATGCTGCCTGTAGGACCCTTAAGAGTAATAGGTCGCCTGATGCTCCCATGTACTTTACCATTTCTGGTGTTATACTATCATGCCCTTCTGCTTTCCCCATCTTGATTTTCTCCAGTGCTGCCTTCAGTTCTTCCATCTTTATGTCATCTTCACCATCATTGGTTTTCTCTTCTGTGCTAGTGGTTATCATTTCTGATGCTTCACCATGCTCACCATCCAGGAGATCTGAGAAATATTCTTTCCATCTTTCCATTACTTCCTTCGGGACAGTAAGCAATTTACCTTGCTTGTCCTTTATACATTTGAGAGGGCATTGTTTTTCCTTCCTCGTGTTCTTTAGGGTCTTATAGAACAATTTCTGGCTTTCTTGCGCATCTTTTTCTAGCTTTTCTCCAAATTCTTCCCAGGACTTCTGTTTTGCTGCTAGCACATCGTTCTTTGCTTCTGTTCTGAGTGTCACATTTTCTCTATATTTCTCCATTTGTCCTGTTGTGTTTTTTGCTCCTAAGTATTGTTTCCATGCCATTTTCTTCTCTCTTATTTTCTCTTTGACTTCCTCTGTCCACCAAGGTGTCCTCTTTCTCTTGTTCCCAAGTCGGACTTCACCACATGCTTCTGCAGCAGCTGTCTTTATGATGTCCTTGAATTTAAGCCACAGGGTTTCCAAATCATCAGGTTGTTCTTCTGTGTTGCCCACCGCTGCAGCAATAAGCCACTGATATCTGGTCTTAATTTCTGGCTCTCTCATCTTGTAGGTCTTAATAATGCTCATTTCTCCCGTTCGTTTACTTAGTTTCTTGCGTGATGTTGGGCAGTTCCTAGGCTGAGCAACTCTTTCAGTTGTTCTTTTGATTGTAAGCAGGTAGTGATCACTTCCAATCTCTGGCCCCCTCCAGACTCTAGCATCCCGGACATATTTGAATGAGCTCCTCCTAACAACGGCATAGTCGATCACTGACTTCTCATTCTTTGTTGGTTCACATCTAGTGTATGCATGTATGCGCTTATGGGGGAACTTTGTGTTTGTAATGATCAGATTCTGCTCACTGCAGAATCTAAGGAGTCGCTTTCCATTGTCATTGAGAGTATCTTCTCCATATCTTCCGATAACTCCACCCCATCTAGCATGGTCATTTCTAACTCTGGCATTGAAATCTCCGAGCACGATAATTTCATCTAGGCAGTCATCCACTGTCCTTTGAAGCAGCTCGAAGAATTCCTCCTTGACCTCTGCTCTCGCATCCTCATTTGGCCCATCACTATGACCAGGTTGACTATGGTTTCTCCTTCTTTTAGTTTTACAACCATAATGCACTCCGAGACAAAGTTCCATCCCTTGATACTATCTTTTTGGTTTTTGGCCACAATGCAACCCACGCCCCCTTTAGCTCTTTCAGATGTGGGTACACCACTGTAGAGCTGCGTGTTGCCATCGAGATCCATGACTCCTTGTCCTTATTTCTTTGTTTCCATTATAGCCAGGATTTCTAGTTTTGCTTTCCTTATCTCTTCCACCAGCTCCTCTTCTTTCCCATTTATACTTCTTGTGTTCCAAGTTCCATAAGTCGTAGTCCGTTCCAGTTCGTCGCCTTTAGAATCAGTCCGGTTTTCTCTCTTGTAGTTCTCGTAATCAAAAGTTTAAAGCAAACAAATAATTGGCCTGTTGTGCCTTTGCATCGTGGAGGGGCTACCTCCTTACGGCCTCCATGTAGGCAGCCCTCCTCCTTTTTCAGCCGGGCTTGGCACCGGCCTAAGCGGAGTTGAGTCAATATGCAAGCATTGTTTCTCCAGAATCCTTCACCAAGCATATTCTTTATGCGTCCACAGTGTGGTTTCTATGGCATTAGTTTTACATGACATGTTGCGAGCCCATCAAAACCTCTCACTGGTATTTTAGGCATAAGTTGCGACTGGTCAGCCGTAGGATTCATCCTATTTACGTTTATAAAATCAAAAGCACTTCCACCGAGTTGCTCGAGAACGTCATCCGAACAGACATACTCGCAGCTCTGTCTCATCGCTGGGTGGGCCTGCTACTGGGAGCACCACACACAACCTTCTGTTCGCTTTACTGTTGGCCGTCGCAGTGCTTTGTTTTAATTAGTCAGTTGGATTCCCCTGGTCCGTACTAGTTCTGAATTGCTTGATGAATGCCAGCCGAAGCGGATGCTGGGAAGGTTGCAGACGTGTTCCGCTTGTCCTTATGTACTCCTTAGCTGTTATATGGTTCTTCTTGTTTTGGTAATATAGAATGGACAATCTTGCATAGTTCCCTGGGTAGATCAATATTAGCATGTTTTCTAGTGATGGTTAGGATTTGTGTACTTCTTTTAATGGTTTTCTTAGTTGTTCATAGTGTGACAGGGCAGGGTGTTGGGGGTTGCTGTTTACTACGAAGAATCTAGTTAATCGACTAGCCTATACGCTAGAGGTGGAAATTATTCTTCAACAGACTTAAGGTTGTACCAGGTTCTGGGATGATCCTCTAAGGTGTATTTGGTTAGAGCAGTTAGTAATGCTTGTTTCTTTTAGATGTACATGTAGCGATTAAATTAGAATGGATTGATTTATTTTCATAATGTCCAACCTTGGTATTTGATTCCTCAACAGCATTGGTTTTCATAGAAACAACTTTTAATAGCCTTCAACAAGAGCTGGCTTAAATCAAATGTAACAAGTTCATGAACAATTGCATATTTATAGTAACAAGTAAATGCATATAGAATGTTCATATAGTAGCTCATTGATGCAATATCCCTTTTTGCATCTTTTTATCATCTTCAATTTTCAAAACATGTCGAGACTCTTCATTTTCTACAGTGTTCCTTCATTGGGTCAATGTTTTCTAGGTCTCGACGACATTTTCCATCTCTTCAGTTTAATTTATTAGTCCAGGTTTTTCTTTTGTTTCTTGGTATTCCTTAGGTTTAATTACTCTCAACATAAGGACCTTCTTCCTCAGCAAAGCATTTAGATATAGGATTTCGTTTCCTTCTTAGAGCGTAGCTCTGTTGCAGCTATGTCCTTGTGTTCTATCTAAAGGAAGGGCATTTTTATACATCGTACTACTTACAGATGTGTAGAAATCTCAAACAAATTACACCACAACTTGAAATACACTTTTGTTATATAAGTGCGAAGTTGATCTCCTCAACATAAGAAATACACTGCACTAGACTCCACACGTCTGTTAGGTTTCGCTTTCTTGTCCTGACTAAATGGCGTCCCGTTCTATTTCCTGCCCGGGGAAAAATATTGAGCTCCTGATTGGTTAGGGGGATCACATGACTACTATATGGCATATGTGAAGCGAAGCTTAGCCTAAATAAAATGTATGTCATCGTATTATTATTATCTTCTGTTTCTAATAAGATTTTAATTTTTATGTTAATCTGTGCCTCTTTATGTTTTTTAGTGGGATATAGTCTGTATCCGAAGAAATCACGATATACACGGCTACAATAGTTCTTACATGTTAACAACTAGCGTGTCACGGTATTTTTATGGAGACACGTTGCACAGCGGAGTTCTTCTATCATAAAATACTCTGTTCCTAGTACCACTCTAAGCAGTTTTTTTTTTTTTATTGCAGGGTATTTTTAATGTCTGGTTTGGCATGTGACATGTCCTTGTTGGAGATTTCAGTTGGTTAGGGACGTGTCTACTTTCTGGAGATTTGATCTATTCTTCTGACCATTCCTTTGTTTATAGTATGTTTTATTAGGCTTGAACTGCTTTTTTTTCCTTCCTTGTGTGCAGTCTCAAACCTTCTATTCCAACATGTGAGGTTATTCATGCTAATAGTACTGTACAGTCTCTATTAGTGAAATATACGCAGTATTTCATCTGATGTGTCCGGTCGGCTACCCTCATGTCCATAGAATCAACACTTTTTAACCCTTGTAAACCCCCCCCCCCCCCCTCCCCTTCCGAGTATCGGAGCAGACAAAGAAAGAATAAAGGTACAGTTCCCTCAGTCATGTCATAAAAAGCGACTAAAATGAGGTTATACTTTTGCTGGCAGCCTCGTCTTGTAAAACAAATTGATACAGGAACTACCTCTGTAGAAGCACATTAATGCTTTGGTACCAGCTTCCTGCAAGAGGACGGAGCTGTAGTGGTGGCTCCATGCTCCATAGAAAACAACAAGATATAGGACGATCAATGTTCCTTCTATTTGTGCTCGTCTGCGTGCGCATAAAGGTTATGAAATCAGCGCACACAGAAAATTGAACTGCGCACAAACAAATTAAATTAAAATAAATCTCCTATATACCAATAGTTTTAACTATAACGTCTGTAACGAACCATGAAAAAATCTTGGCCGGTTTTTCAGGAAACTACAGAATATGCGTACATTGCACCGTGAAATCTAAACTAGAACTCCGATTAAAAGAGCACGCTGAGCAATGGGTGCTCAAGTTAGCTTTCAATGTGCAATGCACGACATTTCTCTATTTTCCAAAAAAAAAACAAAAAAAAAAAAAAAATGTTGGGATTGTCTTGATTGTTCCTTTAAACCCTTCGTGTTGTAAAATACATACTCTGAACTTTTGCACGACTTTTGTTGCGCACGCAGGCAATTTCAACTTAGAGGGACCATTAGTGATTGTATTTGTTTGGTTTGGTTTTTAAGTGTCGGTATTTGAGCACACAAGCGCACAAGATGGCAGCCAAGTGTAGAGTGGCTATGATCGTGGGTGCTATCATCATGGTAGGAATCATCATCGCCGTTGCGGTGCCTCTGTCACTCATGAAAGATGATGAAGAAGCGAAAAAGATGACCGCTGATTCGAATAGGGTAGACTGTTATCCTGAGGCTGAAGGTGAGTCTTGCAAATTCATATATTAAACAATAAAATGTGTAGTAGTCTTGTGACCTCTTTACACCTCTTGGTCTTGTGCTTCAAATTCTGGAATCGTGCTCCTCTATTTTGTTTAAGCATTGTACTGTAAAAAAAATATATGTATAGGCCTATATCCCACACCTGCCAAACATACATAGTAAAAAACGGAAATTTTACCTCTCTCAGATAGTTGTTTGTTTTTAATGAAGAAAAATAGCCCGTTCAACCTCTAATGGGTTATAATTAGGATATATATTGTTTTCAATTCCAAATAATATGAACAACTGGCGATATGAGAAAGTGGCGTCACATTTGTCAAATCATTGTAAATAGGGAAAATAACAATTACCAATTATGCTCGTATGTTAAAAAAAAAAAAGAACAAAATTAAGCAGAAACTCTGAACAAGAATAATAAAGGTGGATGGGTGTAAAGGCCTGGTGGTTCCATGCGTTGTAAGAACAGCATCAGACCTTCACATTCCAAACTATGATAGGAAACTCTTTTCAGAGCGATACAACAGGATGCAATCTGATCATCAGAAGTGGTCCCCCATTGGACAAGTGTTTCGGCCCAGCATACTCCTTTACACTCTAAGGGGGGCGGGCCCACTTGGGTCATGACTCCCAAGCGTCTCAGCCTCCTGTTGTCTTGTATCGAAAATGAACCCATTTCACTTATGGTAGCAACTTTAAAATCCACACCTCCGCCAGCCGTGGAGGCAATTGTAAAAGTAACAAAGAGAAGACAAATTATTCCGTTCGTTCCGTCACACATCACAACTAAGAACACACACTGAGACACCTGCGCGAAGCCGACGAGGCTAGCCACTGCGCGCTAGCAACTGAAATTCTGTGCCTAACACCTCTTATAATACACGCCGCCTGTTGCCCCTCAGTCACAGCCCTTTCACTAGTACACCAAAAAACTCAACGTATTGTGGACTTAGAAAAATTCCTGGTGTTTTCTGTACCGCAGCGTTTACTGTCACGATTTCCATTGCCCATTGCGGTTGTTCCACAGCCAGCATGATGCCTTTTCGGCGGTTTCACTAAACCTCTTCATTGCCCTTGTTCTCGACTGTCCCCTCAGCCCCAACAGTTTCAATAAATCATATACTGATGCAGCCACAAGCCCTCTTGCGCCCACCTCAACAGCCATGACCCTTGCAGTGAACCCATCGTGTCTCAGATCCGCGGCCAGATCATTATACTTGGCCGCTTTGAACGAATGTTGCTCGTCCAATCTGGATTCACATGGCACGGTCAGTTCAATCAGTATAAACTGGAGCGCTGCTGAAGAATGAAGCACTATATCCGGCCGTCTCCGCGATTTTCGGATACTCTCTGGATATGCCCCTCGTCCAGGTAGGTCTACCGCCATCTCCCAATCGTTTGCACAGTCAAGAAGAGATGGTAAAATGCTACCAGGTTTACTCGGTTTGGGGTGTGCTGACTTTCCTGCCCTCAGAAAGTATGTATTTGCGGTGCTCGGCCTGGGTTTGCTATTCGCCTTCATCCTTGCCAGGTCTATTGTCACAGCAAGCTCATTTAGCACTTTGTTATGGCGCCAAGTGTATCGCCGTTGCCCTAATGACACCTTACACGCTGAGAGCACATGTTCAAGTGTCTGCCTACCCTGGCACAGGGGGCACTGCTCATCATCCGACTTTCCTCATTTCACAAGGTTTGTGGCCGACGGCAGCAGGTCATACATTGATCTAACAATGAAGCTGAATGCCATATATCATTCCATGTCAAGGACCTCTGCACGGTTCCTTCCCATGTAGTCCATTGGCCTTGTTGGGCCTGCTGCACTGCTTTTTGCAACCTCTTATCATTCTCAGCTCCTCGTATCTCCTGAACTACCATGTCTCTGCGCTCCCTGCTTGATGCCTTGGACCACCAGCGGATGTCTCCGTGACCAAATCCCCGTCTATTCGTTTGTGTGTATCCGATTACCTCTTTCAGTTTGAGTGACTCTTGGGCAGCATCAACAGCTTCTTCCACTCTCCACTTCCTTCCCGTTTTCAGTGTGGGCTGAATGGACTTAACCAAGTCATCTGCTGACTCGCGTAGCATCATTGCAAGCCTTGCCTTTCCAACTTTGTACTCTTCAACAACTGACTTGAAGGGAAGCAGAAGTTTTGACTTTTTGCAGTACAGTGCTACATCTGACAGACCTGGTGGAACCCCTAGCCATTTCCTCATGAACTTGTTGACCTTCTGCTCTATAGCTTCCACTGTACTTGTACTTATTTCATATATAAGCAGTGGCCACAGCAACTTCGGTATCAACATGAACTGGAGGCACCACAGTTTGAACTTTCCCAGGAGTCTGCTTTGGTCTATGATCTGTAGTCCCCTGTTTGCCATTTCTATTGTCTGTTGCACTGCCTTCGAGTCTTTTAATGAGGCATTGTACACCCTGCCAAGACTTTTAACAGGTTCCTCAATGACAGTAGAGATTCTCTGGTTGGAAACCATGAAGATGACCTCTGCTATCTTCCCTTTCCTGACTGATAGGCTTCTCGACTTCTTGGGTGTGAAGCTCATTCTGCACCAGCTGACTAGTTCATCCAGGCGTGCTAACATCCTCCGGGCCTGATGTTCATCTGATGTCAGAATTGTTATGTCATCCATGAATGCTTTGAGCGGTGGCATGTGACACATTCCGCCGAGCTTTGGACCTATAGCCATTCCTTCAGCCGCATTGAGGATTACCTGCATAGCCATCACGAATAGTATCGGAGAGATGATACATCCCATCGCAATTCCAACTTCAAGGCCAATCCACTTCGTTGTGTACTCTCTGGTTGAAAATCTGACAGAAAACCCTGCGAAATACAGCTTCAGCATTGCTGTAATCTCTTGTGGAACATGATACATTTCTAGGACCTGCCACAACATCTGGTGTGGAACGGATCCATAAGCATTCGCTAGATCCAACCAGATTACATGGAGGGTTGTTCTGTCAGACTTTGCCTTTTGGATTGGTTCCCAGATCATTGTGGCATGCTCTAGACATTCTGGTGTACCTGGGATACCTCCTTTCTGAATGGTAGTGTCAATGTACTCATTTGCCAGGAGGTATGCAGTGAGTCTTTTCGCCATCACTGAGAAGAATATCTTCCCTTCCACATTGAGTAGTGAGATTGGCCTGAACTGAGTGATGTCTGTGGAATTTTGTTCCTTCGGGATGTAGACTCCGTTCGCCTTCCTCTATTCCTTGCTTACAAGCTGGGTTTTCCACGCATTCTTCAGTAAACGGAGCAGTCGTTTGAGCACCTCAGGGCATCTCTTATACACCACATATGGAACACAATTAGGACCTGGAGCTGACTTGCACCGAGCTTTCTGGACAATGCTTTCTACCTCTTACACCGTTGGGGGCTTGGTGTTAAATTCAGCTCCTGGCTTACTCTGCCATTTAAGGCCTGCCTTGCTGCTGAGCGGCTCATCTTTGCGACCATCTGAATATGTCATTCTGCAGGTAAGGTGTTCTTCCAGGTCTTCTTTCCTGATGTTTAGCGTACCCGACCGTGGCTGCTCAAACAGTTCTTTGGCAAACTTGAAGGGCTCCCTGAAGAATCTTTCCCTATCCCTTCGAGTCTTCCTTCTCTTCCTGCACAACCTTTCTGCTCTACAAAGGGCATTATGTTGGCCTTTCAGGTGCTCCCAAACCTGTCGTAACCCTTCCTTCTCTGTAGCAACTGCGTTCTTGAACAGTTTTCGGGCATGCTTCTTCTGTTTCCTGATTTCTTCTATTTTAATTTGTCTTCTACTTTTCCGTGGTGGGTTACTTTCCATTGCCTCCCTGACTCCGAACACTTTGCGACAGTGCAGATATATTATGTCGCCGAAGATTTCCAGCTTCTTCTCCAAAGTTATCTGCTTCATAATGTTATCCAACTCTTTTGCCAAGGCTTCGTCCAGCTGTTCCCAAAGCCCTTTTGCACTGGCAGGTGGAAACTTGATTGCATCTCTCTTCTCGTCCAAGAAGTGTGTGAGTTCATCATCAGGCAGATCAACTTGAATGTACTCAGCACTGTGGATTGACTCCTGGCTGCGTTCTTCTAACGTCTTATCCGTCGAGACAGAGCGCTGTTGATCTCCCCCTGATGAACTCCCACACTCCTTTTTCGTTCTGTGGATTTTCATTCCTCTCTGAGTAGAGAATTTTCTACCACAGGCACATAGAAATTCCAGCCGTTATTCAGAGCTCGAAGTCCGTGTAACGGGTCTGGTCGATTCCAATGAGGCGCCTGTGGATTCATCATCCCCCCTCCCCCCTTTCGGTGAATCCTGGTTGCATCTATCGTTTTTGGGTTCTGTAGCAGTTGTAATACAGCTTACGGGGTGCTAACCCGGTCAGCCGGTTTCTAGGCTTTCCCAGTGTCATCTGTCTTTCCAGAAGTCAATCGGTCATTTCCCGATCGTCACTGGTTTAACCATGCAACTATGATAGGAAACTCTTTACAGAGCGATACAACAGGAGGCAATCTTATCATCAGAAGCAGTACCCCCAACTACTATATATTAACCTTTATTCATGTTAAATATTGTTTGACTATACTATGCAGTTCTCTAGGTCTGGCTATTCTTAACACTTCTTCTATATTTATAGGTAAGTTTGATGCCTGCAAATAATCTAATTTTAGTATTCTCATTTGTTCATACCTCTTACATTTTAACAAGAAATGTTCTATATTATTGTCTTTAAGACATCCTGCACCGTAAGGTTCTTCTGTTCTGAAATAGCCGTTTTCCCAGCTGTAGAAGTTTTTTTATTACTGGGAATTTTCAATTCCCTAGATATCTGACATTTTCTTGTTGGAGCCTTGAACATCTTATATGCATGTCTTCCTTTCAGATTTTTATCCCACTCTGCTTTCCATTCATCTGTTATTAAATCTTTAATTAAGCTCTTAATCTCTGATTTACTCATCCCTAACATTTATTAGATTTTGATCAGATCTACCTTTCTTGGCCTACCTTTATCTGCCTTTTTGTTTCCCTCCATGCCAACATGTGAAGGTATCCAAGCAATTAAGACTGAACATCCTCTGGAATATAAGTATGTAGTGGCCAGAAATATCTCCTCTGATATATCAGGTCTACTTCATTCTCTTAAGTTTCTAAGCACTTGAATTGTTGAAAGAGAGTCAGTTAAAACTGTAAGTTTCTTGGGAGGGTTATTAGAGAATATTTCTAGTGCTTTTAGTATTGCCACCATCTCTGCAGTAAAAATGGATGTATTTTCCATGATACTATATTCTTTTGCCATTTTTTATATTGGAAAATATATTCCTATCCCCAATTTGCCATCCTCTCCCTTGGATCCATCTGGTGTATACAGTAATGCTGTCTTTTGATAGTTGTTGTATATATATGTATTGGCTGTGTTTTTAATATTTTCTATATTATTTATTTTCTTAAGTCTTTCTGCTAGGTGGTAGTCTGTGTCTGGTTTTTTTTATCTCCCAGGGTGTAATCACTGGCTTGTATTCATATGTGTTTATTAATTGATGTAATTAAAGTACGCAGATGGACAATTTCCTCCATACACTTCCATCCTGTAGGGTATCCAGTGGTATTCATTGGATTGGCCTGAGTTGTTAATTGGCATCTGGTAAGAGCTGTATGTGCTGGGTGAGACTTATCTAACATAACTTTGTTCATGTAATTTAGTCTTAACTCCTTTCTCCGTAATTCTAAGGGTAGAATTCCTAAAGCCACCTCTATAGCTCCCATTGATGTTGATCTGATTGCACCTGCTATTGTACATAAAGCCTGATGCTGAATTCTGTCTAATTTAATCTTGTTACTGTGCGCAGCAGTCATATATTATACTTCCCAAAATCTATTTTTCCTCTAATAAAAGATTTATAAAAAGTGAGCATTGTCTTAGTGCTTGCACCCCATCCATTACCTTTCAAATATCTTAATAAGTTAGTCAATCCTCTGCAAGACTCCACTATTTCATCTATGTGTTTATTCCTGTTTAGCTGGTGGTCCAATGTCATTCCTAGATATCGAGTGGTTTGCACTGTATTAATGTTTTGCCTTTGGATATTTATGTCTATAATTTTATTTTGTACAACCCTACCTTTACTGAAGATCATTCCCATTGTTTTATTTGTATTCAGCTGAAAACCCCATTTTGTCATCCATTTACATACTTTATTTATTTGCCTTTGTAGATCCTTATACGAGTCTAAGTGTGGCAGATGTTTTCCACTCTTCCATATAGCAACATCATCTGCAAACTGTGACAATTTATTTGTTATATCATTAAATTCTTCACCTAAATCATTTACCATTATTGTACAAATTGAAAGAGATATTACTGATCCTTGGGGTATTCCATTTTGTTGTTCATACAGTTCTGATCTTTCACTGTTTATCTGAACAGTGAAATATCTATTTTGCAGAAAAATCTCTAAATAATTATATATTATACCGGTTACTCCTATCTTCCTCAGAGAGCACCCTCTCTCTCCATCATTCATCAAAAGCCCTAGCTATATCTAAAAATACTACCACCGTTTTTTCTTTCTTTTGAAATCCTGATTTTACTTCATGATCCATAGTGCAACTGTTCTTCCTAAATCCTGACTGAGTTTGATTATATAAATTATTCTTTTCTAAATAAAACTTTAATCTTTTATTTACTATGGTTTCTAATATTTTACCTAGATGGGAAGTTAAAGAAATTGAACTGTTGGAATTGGCATCATGGGCATCCTTTTTCTGGTTTTAGTATTGGAATAATTACTGCTGTTTTCCATGTTTTGTAAATTTTTCCTGTATTCCAAATTTTGTTAAACATGGATGTTATAATTTCTATGGTACTTTTTTGGGTATGTTTTTCAAGATTTCGTAGCTCAAGATGTAGCTCGTATTTGTTTTGTCCTTTATTGTATTTTCAACTTCTTCCATTGTAATATCAGCATTTAAATATGAAACATTTTCATTATTATAAGGTACTTCTTTACCGAGTGTTTTTAAGAAGTGTTGCTCTTCTTCTGTTGACTTCAGCCTGTCCTAGATTTTCCTTAGAACTAGCTCTATGGTAGTACCTGGCCAGCACCTCTGCTTTCTGCCAGTCAGTCTCTGCCCTTTCAGGTTTTTTTATATTAGGTATTATCATATGTTTAGTCCTGCCTTTAATGGCTTTTAACTTATTCCACACATCTTGCTGTAGAGTTAGTTGCAGTGTTCAGTGTTTGGCAGAAATTTCTCCAGTGATTTTCTTTTGCCATAAGTATTATTCTGTTTGATTCATTTCTTATTTTCCTAAAAATATCTAAATTTTCTTCAAAGCTATGCTTTCCATATTCCTGTAGAGCTTGTTTTCTTTGTTTTTGAATTTCTGTACATCTAACTGCCCACCATGGTACTGGGTTTTTGTTCCAATGTTCATTCTGTTTTTTTGTTTCCCTTAATGTGGTGTGGAATTATGTGTTCTGGCATATATGCATTTGGTATGTTTTAACAGCTATTAGTAATGTGACAGGGGCTGGGTGTACCTCACACCCAAGACCCATGCACTAAGAAAATTTATTAAGGATCGTTTGACAGAGGTTGCAATTATTGGTTGCTTGCAACCCTCTCAGCAGCAGACTTAGCAATTCAAGCAACACAAAGCCTTATACAGATCAACATTTAATACTACCAAACACCCAGACAGTGTTCGTAGACTTTCTGAAAAACAATATATAAAAACAATGTCTAAGTGAAAATCAATAGCATAAATAATAACACTTACCATTCAGAAAACATGCGCCCACCACAGTCAGCCATGATCAATCAGCTACAGGTACCCATTCATATCACGCGCTCTATGGCTACGCCATCTTGCGAGAACGGCAAACAGCCACGCTAAAACCCAGCTAAGCTGCGTGGTTGTACATTCTATAGTAACATTACATTATAACACTAAATATTATTGAAGAAGCACAGGACTTATCTTGTAAGCTGTAACATATTAACTTGCAGCTCTCGCCACACTAAAATAAACTCTTTTGGCATCAGCACTGTAATTAATAAATATAACAATCTAAATCGCGCCACAATTAAATATTACTCAAACCGACTACGTGCCGGATTTACATAAGATCATAGGAGGTTTCCTTAACCCCAAACAATATGGAAATACATAACCATTAACTTTCATCTACACAAATGTAATAACTGAATATGCCAGTTCTAGTACCGGCCACGTGTTATATTTCCTGAACATGGACCCACGCCATTTTCGAATAGATTTAGATCTAACATCAAACCGCACGCGAAATACAACACCACAGAATTAAATATATACTCATTTCAAATAATACGGCACAAAGATGGTAAACCTAATATCCTTTCTAACACTGTAAAGACTTTAGAATGTTGCAGAATAATACTATATCTACTTACAAGTCTTAGGCATGTTCTTGCTTGAACTAGACTTCAGATCAATAGCTTGTTCTCTCTCCGCGACCGCGATTGGAATGATAAAGAATTTTTCAAATGACACTGGCGCCTGGACGCTTCTCTTCTCTGATTGGCTACTATACGTAAGCGGCTATACTAAGATAGCTATTTTTAGATATAAACAAAGATGGCTACCACATAACGACAAAATGGCGGTGGAAAAACAGGCGAGATGACTATGGCACTGTCACAGTAATATTTCTTTTTGTGAGATTATCTGCAAAAATACATCTATATTTTTATTTTCTATATTATTCATTTTTATCTCTTCCATTTCTACCTGAAAAGCTACCTAATTAGCTTTATTATAGTAAAATTTCGGTTTTTCTACCAGTTTGTTAGATTTGTAATTATCTTTTAGTGTTATTTCAATGGGTAAATGATCTGAATTTGTATCCCCAATAACTTCCCATTTTGCATTCGCAAGATTTGGTGTTACAATGCTTATATTATCCATAGCTGTGTCTTGCTGATTTGCACAAGGGTTAATTCTTTTTACTGATCCATCCAGTCAGTATTATTATTAGTTCATTGTTTTCAATGAAGTCCAACATTTAGTTTTCCTGATTTGTCTATTGCATTGCCTCCCCAAGCTGTATGATGAGCATTGAAGTCTCCCACTATGATAGTTCTGTTGTTTATTCTTTTATTCACGTCTAAGATATCTTTTGCGTTTATGTTTCCACTTGAAAAGTATAGGTTAACTATTTTTATTTCTTCAAACTCAGTAGATAATGTTATAGTTATTCCTTCAAAATTTTCTGTTCTAAATGATTGCCCAGTCAGTTATTATAAATGTTTTATTAACTAGAAATGCCACACCTCCTCCATTTTGGAGTTTCTGTCCCATCATTTCGAAAGACTTTATATTCAGGGATGGTAAAACGTTGACTCCGATTAATATTAGTCTCTTCAATGGCAAATATTACTTTAGATTGTTTAAACCATGCCTATAATTATCCTTTAGCACGCTGCATTCTTTGGCGGAAATTTGCGCCTGCAGCTGCATTCTTTTTCACAACGCCCCGTTTTTATAGTGGGTGACTTGTATTTTCTTTAGTTTCTGTGTTTCTTGGTCAATTGCTATCATTTTTGGAATTTTTATACATAAATGAATGATGAATCTGATGATGTAAAATTTGTTTGTGTACATGTTAGATGTGATAGGAAGAGAGGAATGGAAAGATGAAAAAAACGATTTAACAAAAAAAAAAATTTTAATTTAAAAAAAAAAACCAACAAACGAAGAGTCCTTTTCCCTTGCATCTCAATGAAAGTCATTTGACCAATAAAAATCAAATGACGATCTTTTCGTTACACCCATCATCAGTAGCAAAGCAACAAACGCCCTCGTCAGCAGTGACATTCGGCCGTAACCCTAAACCTTTCCGATAAACCTAATCCTAACCCCTAAAATTATACATACTAGCAATGACATTCTACTTTCGTTTCCATCTCTGCCATCACCCATATTCTGAGAACCAATATTAGCGCTAATAAAGACAAAGATCTCCTTGTCATCGCATCGGAGTCAGAATTCATTAAAATTTGAGCGAAAATGGCTGCGTGTTCGATGCCGATTGATTTCGATTTAAAAAATTCACAGAAAATAAACGCGAATACACCCATCACTAATTAAGATCGGAAACGGAAGCTAACTCTCTCGCAAATAACATTACAACTTAACATCCGGGGCTGATATCACGTGTACACAATTCCTAATGCTAGAAACCGATGATCTCCGAAGCAGGGAGGACATAGGTTTCTACGGGCGACTTAAGTCGCCATCAGCGTGCTAAAGGTCTATTGCTGGTATATTTTTTGGGCACTTCTGCCACTGTATTATTCTAATGTTCTGTACTTCCATTATTTTATTTATAAGCTTATTATAAATAGTGTTGTACTCTTTTACTCCGAGAAGTGTATAATATATTGATTTATTTGTTAATAACAAAGTCTCCTTGATTTTTGGTTTTTCTCTGTGTAAGTGAGTTTGTAGTTCACTTTGAAGATTCAGTATAAAGGCTTTCACAATGTTTGATACAGAATGAATAAGTTTTTGACAATCTGTCTTTTTTTTCGTTCCACATTTCTTCTTGTTGGTTTTTAATCTGTTCGGTTTTTGCTCACTCCTTATGAGTTGTCTTTCTGACTCAATCCTTTTCAGTAAATCTTCATTCTCTTCTTTGAGTTCTGCTAATTTAGCCACAACTTTAGCTACTTCATGCTGTATGTTTTTCATGGTTGTCAAGATTTCTTCTGCCTTTCTCACTGTATCTTCTGTTACCGATGATTTGGATATTTCACTTTCTTCTTGTAGATTGCTATCTTTTATCAGTATTGTTTGGACTTTTCTTTTTCTTTTGGGTTATTTCAGCATTTCTGGTTCTGACTGTGATTTCTCTTGGTGATGGAGTTGTACATGTAGCGACTGATGATTGATGTTGTAGTACTACTTTAAATGGTGTGTTAATACTTACTTACTTACTTAGTCGTTCCCCTTCCACCGTGAGGTGTAGAGATTTGGAAGAGAGAGCGCCAGGCTATCCTATCGGCTGTCTTCCTCTTGGCCTGGTTCCATTCTAGTCCTCGGTCCTTCAAAGATTGTCTAATGTTGTCCTCCCAGCCGACTCTGGGTCGTCCTGGGGGTCTGGATCCTTGGCTCTTTGTTTCCCATGCTTGTCGTGGTAGCCAATCTTCTCCCATTCTGCAGACATGGCCAAACCATCTTAGTTGGGACTGTTCTACTTGGGTCTGCAGGGGGTGGGATTTAAGGCCTTGAGTGTGTTAATACTGACTAATTTTATTACAGCTAGTTTTGTTTGTTTGTAATGTGGACATCCTAGGAAACGTGCACTGTGGTTTCCTAGACAATTTGCACATTTTCTGTTTATATTTCTTGTTCTGTAATCTTTATCATCTTCTACTAATTTGCAATTATCATAGGTGTGGTCCTCTGCACAATATCGACATTTAGGCTTACTTCTACATGTTCTTTAGGTGTGGCCAAATTTCTGGCAGTTTGAGCATTGAATGACTGGTGGAATGTAAGCTTCTGTTTTGATTTTAGTACTGCCACTGAAGAAATGTGATGGTATTTCCCGTCTTTCTAATGTAACTATTATTACAGCTGAAGTTCCTAATTTCTGTGATAATCCCTTCCAGTTTAAGAATCCTACATTTTGGATTTTCTGTTTATAGTCTAGTTATTATTTCTTCCTCTGGAACTGACATAGGTACACATTTCCTGGTTTCTTTGACTAATTCTAGCCTTAGCTTTAATGCTGTGTGCCAATTTTACTTGAACAGGACTTACTTTAATTTGTTTTATTAAAGCTTTTGACTTTTCATTCATGTTCATTGTGAGTATTATGCCATAGTTTGTTTTTTTTATGTGTGCTATTGACCTTTTGTCTATAAGTGTTTGTAGTACATTGATGATCTTACTGTCTTGTTAACGTACCACTTTGCCACTGATTTTAAAAATCCTTAACCTCGATAGGTTTTGTTCAACTTTATGAGTAGGCTTATTGATTTGTTGGTCTTTGGGTATGGTTTTCATCCTTATTCTTTGAATCTATGTTCAGATTATTGGTTTTCTCTATCATTTTACTCTGAAATCTTCCTTTTTTTCTTAATTGTTTCTTTTGAAAGAAGCTGTATTTCGCAGGGTTTTCTGTCTGATTTTCAACCAGAGAGTACACAACGAAGTGGATTGGCCTTGAAGTTGGAATTGCGATGGGATGTACCATCTCTCCGATACTATTCGTGATGGCCATGCAGGTAACCCTCAATGCGGCTGAAGGAATGGCTATAGGTCCAAAGCTCGGTGGAATGTGTCACATGCCACCGCTCAAAGCATTCATGGATGACACAACAATTCTGACATCAGATGAACATCAGGCCCGGAGGATGTTAGCACGCCTGGATGAACTAGTCAGCTGGTGCAGAATGAGCTTCACACCCAAGAAGTCGAGAAGCCTATCAGTCAGGAAAGGGAAGATAGCAGAGGTCATCTTCATGGTTTCCAACCATAGAATCCCTACTGTCATTGACGAACCTGTTAAAGGTCTTAGCAGGGTGTACGATGCCTCATTAAAAGACTCGAAGGCAGTGCAACAGACAATAGAAATGGTAGGCAGAGGGCTACAGATCATAGACCAAAACAGACTCCTGGGAAAATTCAAACTGTGATGCCTCCAGTTCATGTTGATACCTAAGTTGCTGTGGCCACTGCTTATATATGAAATAAGCACAAGTACAGTGGAAGCTATAGAGCAGAAGGTCAACAGGTTCATGAGGAAATGACTAGGGGTACCACCAGGTTTGTCAGATGTAGCCATTGTACTGCAAAAAGTCAAAACTTCTGCTTCCCTTCAAGTCAGTTGTTGAAGAGTACAAAGTTGGAAAGGCAAGGCTTGCAATGATGCTACGCGAGTCAGCAGATGACGTAGCTAAGTCCATTCAGCCCACACTGAAAACGGGAAGGAAGTGGAGAGTGGAAGAAGTTGTTGATACTGCCCAAGAGTCGCTCAAACTGAGGGAGGTAATCGGATACACACAAACGAATAGACGGGGATTTGGTCATGGAGACATCCGCTGGTGGTCCAAGGCATCAAGCAGGGAGCGCAGAGACATGGTAGTTCAGGAGATACGAGGAGCTGAGAATGATAAGAGGTTGCAAAAAGCAGTGCAGCAGGCCCAACAAGGTAAATGGACTACATGGGAAGGAACCGTGCAGAGGTCCTTGACATGGAATGATATATGGCATATGGCACCTCTTAGGCTCAGCTTCATTGTTAGATCAATGTATGACCTGCTTCCGTCGGCCACAAACCTTGTGAGATGGGAAAGTCGGATGATGAGCAGTGCCCCCTGTGCCAGTGGAGGCAGACACTTGAACACGTACTCTCAGCGTGTAAGGTGTCATTAGGGCAAGGGCGATACACTTGGCGCCACAACAAAGTGCTAAATGAGCTTGCTGCGACAATAGACCTGGCAAGGATGAAGGCGAATAGCAACGCCAGGCTGAGCACCACAAATACATACTTTCTGAGGGCAGGAAAGTCAGCACACCCCAAACCGAGTAAACCAGGTAGCAGTTTACCATCTCTTCTTGACTGTGCAAACGAATGGGAGATGGCGGTAGACCTACCTGGACGAGGGGCATATCCAGAGAGTATCAGAAAATTGCGGAGACGGCCGGATATAGTGCTTCATTCTTCAGCATCGCTTCAGGTTATACTGATTGAACTGACTGTGCCATTTGAATCCAGATTGGACGAGCAACATTCGTTCAAAGCGGCCAAGTATAATGATCTGGCCGCGGATCTGAGACACGATGGGTTCACTGCAAGGGTCATGGCTGTTGAGGTGGGCGCAAGAGGGCTCGTGGCTGCATCAGTGTATGATTTATTGAAACTGTTGGGGCTGAGGGGACAGTCGAGAACAAGGGCACTGAAGAGGCTTAGTGAAACTGCCGAAAAGGCATCGTGCTGGCTGTGGAACAACCGCAATTGGCTATGGAAAGCGTGACAGTAAACTCTGCGGTACAGAAAACACCAGGAATTTTTCTAAGTCCACAGTACGTGGAGTTTTTCATTGTACTGATGAAAGGGTTGTGACTGACGAGCAACAGGCGGTGTATATTATAAGAGGTGTTAGGCACAGAATTTCAGTTGCTAGCGCGCAGTGGCTAGCCTCGTCGTCTTCGCGCAGGTGTGTCCGTGTCTGTCCCTAGTTGTGTGCGACGGAACGAACGGAGTAATTTGTCTTCTCTTTGTTACTTTCACAATTGCCTCCACGGCTGGCGGAGTTGTGGATTTTAAAGTTGCTACCAAAGTGAAATGGGTTCATTTTCGATACAAGACAAACAGGAGGCTGACACACTTGGGAGTCATGACCCAAGTGGGCCCGCCCCCTTAGAGTGTAAAGGAGTATACTGGGCCGAAACACTTGTGTAATGGGGGAACCACTTCTGATGATCAGATTGCCTCCTGTTGTATCGCTCTGTAAAGAGTTTCCTATCATTGTCCTTCCTATTCTCCATTTGTATTCCAGATTTCCCCCTTGATCATCATTCTGTGAGTCAGCGTGTAATATTTCAGCCCATGATTTTCTGGAGATACTACCTGTTTTCAATCTTGTTAGAAAGTCTTGTTTTTCTTCTATAAAATTTCCTTCTTTAAATTTAAATATAAAGTATAATATTTAGTAATTTTTTAACTAACGAAAATTTCAAATTCAAAAGTGGCGCCTTTGACTTTCAGAACATGGAGAGTCGCGGATGCAAAAGTAATTATAAAATTAAAACTGAGTGGTTAACACAACTTAATTATTCCATATTCCTATAAACGAAAAAACTAATTTTTATTCTTAATGAATTTAAACAGACAAATTAATTTCCCCTGCAGTAAGCTTATGCACAATAATAGAATTAGAATCACAATCACAAGAAAAACAACAATGGCACCGCCATCTTTTCTCAGATAGTTGTCATCATCATCATCATAATCACTTTTCAGCACCCTAAGGATTTGGTTTTTTTTAATTTAAAGATGAAAAATATCCCGTTCAACCTCTGATGGGTTATAATTAGGATATATATTGTTTTTAATTCCAAATAAGATGAACAGCTGATTTGTGCCAGGTCCTCCTGTCCTGTGCCATTTGCTCAAGATATTTCCATATCTTATCGTTATCATTATCGTTATTAAGTGACATGACAGGTGGCTTGGACTATGATTTCTACCCACAATCCCCTCTATCTGGTGTAGCCTATGTATTATATTGATACTCCCTCCCATGTCATGCTGTTGTTGTATCCAGTATTTTCTTTCTGTCTATTCTTTGTTCGTCTTGTCCATTGTTACAAGTGTTCCAGTTAGTTTAATCTGGCACAGAACATGTCCTTCCACTGTCCATTCTTCTCTCAGTCTTTTCCATTGTTATCATGTGTTCCAGTTCCTCTTCTCAGAAAATGTCCTTCCCTTGTTTGTTCTTCCCTCAGTCTTTCCAATTGTTAACATTTGTCCTAGTTTCCCTCCTCTCAGAACATGCCCTTCACTCTGCCTATTCTTCCTTTAATCTTGCCCACTGGTAACAAGTGTTCCAGTTTCCTCTCCTCCCAACATGTCCTTCCCCTGTCCAGTCTTCCCTCAAGCTTTCCGGTTGTTAACATTTATTTGAGTTTCCCCTTCTCAGAACATATCCTGCTATTTTGTTAATGCCTTCTCCTTATCTATGCTAAGGAATTTTCCCCCACAACCTCCTCCGTGACCTCATCTTTAGGTTTCTTAGCTGCCCATCGTATTTTCATCACCCAAGAAACCACATCTCAATAGCTTCCAATAAACTCTGCACTCGTTAAATCACTGTCCATGCTTCATTTCCACAAAAGATTACTGAATTACATTGTGGCACTAGAGAACTCTTTTGTTCTTACTTTCATTGATAATGATTTATTGCACAGGTGCCTCATTTCTTACTGTTCAGTAAAGCAGTCATACACTTTGCAAAAACAATCATGGATTTATGTTTAATGTGACTTCTTTCATTTGTATGTAGAAGCAAAACACAACCAGGAAAACAAAACCTCTGCCATAACTATATTCTCATGCCAGGAAACAGGTCATTGGTTAACAAATCTAAATGTGTAGAACGTGGCTGCTCATTCAACACGGAGGCTCTCCCTGGACATCCAGTCTGCCAATTCACTGAAAATCAGTACAAACTATCACTGACAAGCGTTGCAAGGACTGCTTTAGGTTTTCAGGCTATATTACAGCAGACAGGGAAATCCCCATTTGGTGGCGACATCAGACAGTGGACATTTACTTTTGAGAACAGAGGAAATGACATTGCACATTTTATGGTAGGTTGTTACAATGTGTACATTATTTCCTTCATCAGAAATATGTCATCTGTATCCACATCAGTTCTTGTATTACTTTCTTTCTCATCTCTAATTTTTCTTATTGTATTAACTGATAAATAAATGTCAGCATAAAGTCATATACCATTAATTTCATTTTACTAGTAAACTAAACCACATATAATAGAAGACTAAGTAACACAACACATATGTACAAGTAGACCACATCAAACAGTTCACATATACTAGTAGATTAAATAACACAATAAACATGTACAAGTAGACCACATGAAACAGTTCACATATACTAGTAGACTAAATAACACAACACACATGTACAAGCAGACTACATCAAACAGTTCACATATACTTCTTCTTCTTCTTCGATCCTTAACCACCGACCGTCAAAGCAGTCAGTGGCCATCACGCCTAGTGGCGTCTTGTAGGGCAACAACAAATTGATTCCACTTTGCACGGTCGGTGGCCATCCTTCGTACAGTGCCCCAACTCTGGTTCACCCCTTGCATCCCAGCCTCCACAGTCCTCCGCCAAGTTGTTTCCGGTCGGCCTCTCCCTCGCCTTCCCCCAGGGGTCCAAAGCATAGCTGCTCCCGTGATGGCATCGGGGTCCCCTCTGAGGACACGACCAACCCAGCCCCAGCGTCTGCCAGCTATGATGGTATGCATGTCCTCTTGCTTGCTACGAGCAAGCAGATCCCGGTTGGCGACGGCATTCGGCCAAAAGATTCGGTGAATTTTTCTTAGGCATGTTGTGTGAAAAGAGGACAACCCCGACATTTCCCTCTCCGTGACTCCCCAGCACCCCGCACCACAGAGAAGCACAGAAAGCACGCAACTCTGGTATAATCTTAATTTTGTGCCCGTGCTGCACTGGGAGGACCTCCAGATGTCACCTAGGCCAAAGAAGGCCGCTCCTGCCCCACTCACTCCGATGCCGATGACCCCGCCTGTCCCACCGTCTGGTGTCACCACGCCCCCCAGGCATGTGAAGGCACCCGTCTGCACCAGTTGCCGATTCCCCACCGACATGGGCCCAGGGCCGCTCACACCGAGCGCCATGACCCCAGACCTCTTTAAATTGATGCCCAAGCCCACCCGCTGGCCAAACCCATTGAGTCCATCCGTTCTTTCCTGGACGTGCCGATGCGAACGTGCCAGCAGTGCAATGTCACCCGCACACTCCAGATCCTCCAATGTCGAAAATGCAGTCCATCCCATTCCTCTCGCACCGCCCTCTGTTGTCTGGCGCACCACCCAGCCCATGACCGCCAAAAACAGAGTGGCTGACAAGGAGCATCCCCGCCGCACCCCCGCTCCCACCCCGAAGGCCAGGCTGCCCCGCCCAACACCACACGCAAAGCCGGCATAGAGGCCCTTTATGACCGACACCATGCAGCCCGGAACTCCACAAGCCCTCAGCATCTTCCATAAACTGTCCCCATGCATGCTGTCAAAAGCCTTTTCAAAATCAACAAAATCCATGTAAAGCTGTCCCTGCCACCCCGAGCACTGCTCCACAATGTTCCCGAGATTGAATATACGGTCCACACATCCTCCGTTCCCTCCAAATCCCGCCCGCCCCTTCCCCAGCCTGTAGTCCACTGCCCCCGAGACTCTCCGTATAACCATCCTGCCCAGTATTCTGCTGGGAACCGAGAGAAGAGCGACCCCTCTCCAACCATTGCAGTCTGAAAGATCCCCCTTCCCGGGCAATCCGACAACCATTCCCCCGTTCCACTCCGACGGTGCCGTATCCGCTTTCCACACCCGCGCAAACAGTGGCTCCAATAGTTCTGCCGCCAGCTCAGGGTCTGTCCCAAATAGCTCTGCACCCAAGTCATCACGGCCCGGAGCTCCACCGTTCTTTAACCCTTTGACCGCCGTGATGACTTCTTCCCCCCGCGGAACGTCTGCATTCACATCCAGATCGCCCTCAGCCTCAGGAACACCCAATTGCGTCTCTGGCATTTCCCTGCCCAGAGTCTCTCCGAAGTGCCCTGCCCATCCCGTCCCCCGTCCCCCTGCTGTCCCGACGAGACCTCCCTGCCCATCTCCTACCAATGTAATATTGTCTGCACCCCGCCTTCCGCTGATGAATTTAGCCACCTTGTACACCGTGCTTTGTCCACCTCTCAGCGCCGCCTCCTCCGCCCGTTCCGCAAGATCGTCCAGGAAATTCCCCCTGTTGGCTCGGGCCTGGCGTTCAACCTCCCTGTCCAGCTGACTGCACTGCTCGCCACATAGTTGCTTCAACCTGGGGAACCCCGCCTCTGTTTTCCCTCCCCCCATTTCCCCTCTCATCCCCATGGTGTCCAGCGTCTCTGGTGCCATCCAGTCCCGCCCCCTCCCCCCTGGAATCCCAAGCATGACCCGCCACTTTCCTTATATATTGTTGAAATGGTGTTAAAATTCTGGTCCACATCATCAGCCAATGTCCCCTCCTGGCCCCTGGCAAACTGATATCGTTTCTCAATGTCGGCCGCAAACGCTCCTCCGGCAAGGGGGTCCCTCAATCTGCCGACGCCAAACCCCCTCTGTGTAGCCACAGCCGGTCCAGCCCCTCCCAGCCTCACTTTCAGCCCAGCCACCACCAAATGGTGATCGCCTCCCACATCCGCACCTCCCCCCACCCTCACATCCTGCAATGCACGTCTCCATCCACCGTCAACCACGATGTGGCCCATCCGGCCTCCGTCCCGACCATCCGGCGACTCCCATGTCAACCCGTGAATTTCCCCACGTGGGAAAAGCGTTCCTCCAATGACCAGGCCGCCAATGCTACAGAAACTCACTAGCCCATCCCCATCTTCGTTTGCTATTCCGCCGCCGCACTTCCCCACTGTTCTTTCACTGTATGTACTGTGTGTACCAACCCTCGCATTGAGGTCTCCCATTACTATAACAAGATCATATCTAGGTGTGTCCTCCATCTCCCCCTGCAGTTGCCGACAGAATTCATCCCCGACCTCCCCACCGCCATCACCCGCTGGTGCGCAGCATTGTACCACTGCAGTGTTGGTGAATCTCCCTCCCAACCTCAACCGCACCAGTCTGCTGCCGATGGCCCTCCACTCCAGCAATGTCCCCCCTGTAATGTTATGATGTATGTATATAGGCATTACCTCGTCATCTATACAAGCACACACATGTTTCAGAAGGCACTCAGTAAAAGCATGTTCAGTTTGTAGCCATGTTTATTTTACAGAATGTCGTACATGTGAAGATTCGCATATTATTACAATGTGTGGTTCGTATTATTAATGTATTATATTACATCCCTCCTTTTTTGAAAAAAAAAATGTGTGCAAACATTTCCAACGAAATGTTTCATGTGAGAAAGGATAAGTATGTGTAATGCTCAGTGTGAGTATATATATGTCACTGTCTGTATCGGCTGGGAGGTGTCACTGTACGGCCAGAACGAGTGGTGTAAAGTGCTGGTGGTTCTGCGGAAGTCCCTGGTTTAGCTTGAGTTGGTTGTGATTTTGGCCTTGGCGCTTGTTGGTTTTGTGGGGCACCAAGGTCTGGAGTTACTGCATTGTCTGTTGAAAGCATGGGAATTCTCTGCTCTGTTGTATTCTGTGGGATTTCTCTTATGTCCACTCTGTTTCGCCTCAGGAGGTTGTTGCTGCTGTCTGGTCTTAAGGTATAGCTCCTGGGTTCAGGGTTTCTGGAAATGATTGTTGCTTTTGACCATGCGTCATTGTCGTGGTTGTAGGTAGTCACATGCTGACCAGGATATAATGGTGGTAAGTCTTTAGCACATTTGTCATAGTTGGATTTCTGAACTTGCTGACGATGCTGAAGTTGATCATATGTGCTGTCTCTATGTTGTGAACAGAAGTGGACCTTAGATGGTAGAAGGTCTTTAATTCTTCTATCAAACATAAGTTCTGCTGGACTGTCGATCTTACTGTCTACCGGTGTTGTTCTCCATCTCAAGAGTGCTAGGTGTACATCCTCTGTTCTCGTTTTCTTCATGATTGACTTGATAGTTTGTATCTGTCTCTCAATGAAACCATTAGATTTAGGGTATCTAGGTGATGATGTTGTGTGTTTGATCTTCCAGTCCTTAGTGAAGTTTCTGTATGCTTGACCTGAGAAATGTGGACCGTTGTCTGATCTAATTTCATCTGGGATGCCAAACATGCTGCAATACTTCTTTGTAATGTCTGCAATAACAGCTGATGGTGAGGGTTGTGGAAGTTTCTCAATGATGGGAAATTTGCTGTAGTAATCAGCAATAATAAGATAGTCATTATTGTCGATGGAGAAAATATCAGTTCCTATAATGCTCCAAGGGCTCAATGCTATGTCTGATGGTATGAGAGGTTCTCTGCACTGCCTATTTGCATGTTCTTGGCAAATTGAACAGTTTTTACATAGTGTTTCTATGTCCTTGTTTATCTGTGGCCAGTAAACATCTTTCTTTGCTCTCAGTTGTGTCTTCACAATACCAAGGTGACTATTATGGAGCTGTTTAAGGATGATATCGCGTTGTGTTTCTGGTACAACAATGCGATCTCCTTTAAGGATCAGACCATCTTCGATGCTTAACTCGTCCCTCATAGAGTAGTATGGACGGATGTGTGTTGGAACTTCTCTGATAGAGCTTGGCCATCCATGGTATATCAGTTCTTTGAGAGAGTTAAGGGTAGGATCTCTCATTGTGTCTTCTCTGATGTGTTCAAGCCGATTATCGCTAAACTTGACAAAATCAACTTTGATGTTTGGGGTAAGATCTGCTGTCTTGATGGGGTTTGGTAGTCTGCTGAGAGCATCTGCAAAACCTATATCCTCTTTAATGTTGTTAATAGTTATCACACTCAGCTTTTCGCACATTGGTAAACCCAAAATTGCAGGTCCTTCAACATCTACCAAGTAAAATGTTGACGATGTCCATTCAGAGTCTCTGTATAAACATTCAAGTGTTACTGCTCCGAAACAGTCTATACTTGTTCCATTGTAAGCTCTTAGCTTTGTCCTGCCACTCCTACTTTTTACATCCCTTGTGGGAAATCCTTGCTCATCCACCTTGTCAGGCATGATCTGTCTGAATATTCTTAAGGGTAGAGTGTTACCTTGGGCACCTGTGTCTATCTTGAACCGAATATATCTTTCTTTGTGCCTTTTAATTCCTGGTATTCGGAATTGTACCTTGCAGAAAGCCTGCGTTCTCTTTGGTTCATTACTGAAAGTTAGTATCTTCACAGTATCAAAAGTGGAAGGATCACTTTCTTCACTGGAGTCAAAGTCCTCAGTCATCATAAAGTGTGTTTGTTTTGATGACTCTCTGCTGTGAAGGTTGTGTTGAGCACTGTCTTGTTTCCTCTTGAAACATAATTTTATCCAGTGGCCCCTCTTTCTGCAGTAATGACATGTAGAGTCTTTAGCTGGACAGTGGTTTTGTATGTGGTTTAGGCCACAACATTTACACATAGCACCTCTGCTTGTGTTGTGTTTTTCTTGTTGCTTCGAACCAGTTGCTTTGTTTTGTTTGGGTTTATAGCTTTTTACTGCATCCACCTGGGCTGTTACTGTACCTTGCTGAATTTGCTTAATGTTTAGTGCTTGTGCCTCGTGTTTCCTGCTTTCATCCAGAAGTTGTTGTAAAGTTAGTGTATCACTCTGGCTCAGTATCCATTTCTGGAACTCCGGCATTGGTGTGCTGAGAAGGATCTGTTCAATAATTCGCTCTTTTTCTTCTTCTTTGTTAAATTTGCATAAACTTGTTTTCTCCTTGATGCGAGTGAAAAAATCATCTAGACTTTCACCAGGTTTCTGTCGCAGGTGGTGAAGTTCTAATCTTGCCGCTCTAAAGTTCGTGTGCTTTATTATCAGACGTTTTTCAAATTCGTCCAATATGGCTGCGGGGTCTGTTGCCGACTCCACAGGCATGGCGCTAGCAAAACTGTTGTAAATTTTCAAACCTTCATCGTCCAATGCTTCTAGGATATATGGAGTTAAGGTTTGTCCTTCCAGACCAGTGGTCTTGGAATATAGATCTATGCGTTGGCGCCATAACAAGAAAGCTTCACTCTTATCATTTCGACCGGCAAATCGCATTTGCGGTGCGCTGCGGTAGTGTTTAGACTCCATGGCTGACCTCGATGACGAAAATTAGTCGAATAAACTGTACTCACGTGTTATCGTGTAGCTGTTTTGCGTCAGTCCGGTATCGACCGCTGCCACCATGTAATGTTATGATGTATGTATATAGGCATTACCTCGTCATCTATACAAGCACACACATGTTTCAGAAGGCACTCAGTAAAAGCATGTTCAGTTTGTAGCCATGTTTATTTTACAGAATGTCGTACATGTGAAGATTCGCATATTATTACAATGTGTGGTTCGTATTATTAATGTATTATATTACACCCCCCATCCCCCTCTGTAGAACAATGGCCACTCCCTCACTGTGCCGTCCATCCCCTCCTCCAGAGCAAAGCACCGCCTCTCCCCTAACCCTTCCTGCCCCTGTCCATCTGCTCCCGCCCACCCCCAGGATGTGCAACCTATAGTCTCCCACCCCCGCCGTGACCTGTCCCAGCCCACCCGTCTCGCACATTGTCCCGACACCCCAAAATCCTACCCTTGTATCCCGTTTTGCGGCCAGGACATCCGTTTTCATGTCAGTGGCTTCCTTTTGGCTTTCACCACTGACAGTCATACGAGCCACAGACTCCGAATGTCCATCCCGCAGCAAAGTCTGTTTATTTGATGTTGTTTCCGTAACTTCATTATTTTTTTTACATAGACACGGGTGTCAGCCCTATGCTAAAACCCCCAACCTGGAGGACCAGGGTACCAGCTTTTGTCTGACCCCTACCCACACAGACCAGTCCAGCTTGGTTGAACCTACCAGGAGTAAAACTCCCACTGGCATAGCTCTGGGGATTGTCAGGGTACGCAAGCTGCCATACCGCTACAAGGTATAGGTACCATTGATGGCAGTCACATATACTAGTAGACTAAATAACACAACACACATGTACAAGTAGACCACATCACACAGCTCACATGTACTAGTAGACTAAATAACACAACACACATGTACAGGTAGACCAAATCACACAGCTCACAGGTACTAGTAGACTAAATAACACAACACACATGTACAAGTAGACCACATCACACAGCTCACATGTACTAGTAGACTAAATAACACAACACACATGTACAGGTAGACCACATCAAACAGTTCACATATACTAGTAGACTAAATAATACAACACACATGTACAAGTAGACCACATCACACAGCTCACATGTACTAGTAGACTAAATAACACAACACATGTGTACAGGTAGACCACATCACACAGCTCACATGTACTAGACTAAATAATGCAACACACATGTACAGGTAGACCACATCACACAGCTCACATGTACTAGTAGACTAAATAACACACCACACATGTACAGGTAGACCACATCAAACAGTTCACATATAATAGTAGACTAAATAACACAACACACATGCACAAGTAGACCACATCAAACAGTTCCCATATAGTAGTAGACTAAATAACACAACACACATGTACACGTAGACCACATGAAACAGCTCACATGTACTAGTAGACTAAATAACACAACACGCATGTACAAGTAGACCACATCACACAGCTCACATGTACTAGTAGACTAAATAACACAACGCACATGTACAAGTAGACCACATCACACAGCTCACATGTACTAGTAGATTAAATAACACAACACACATGTACAAGTAGACCACATCAAACAGTTCACATATACTAGTAGGCTAAGTAAATCAACACACATGTACAGGTAGACCACATTAAACAGTGCACATATTCTAGTACACTAAATAACACAACACACATGCACAAGTAGACCACATCAAACAGCTCACATGTTCCAGTAGACTAAATAACACAACATACATGTTCAACTAGACCATATCAAACAGTTTACAAATACTAGTAGACTAAATAACACAATACACATGTACAAGTAGACCATATAAAAGAGTTCACATATACTGGTAGACTAAATAACACAACACACATGTACGGGTTTACCATATCATACTGATGACAGATAAAAGCAGAATAAAACATACAACATTTAGCAACTGATCAAGAAAAAAGTTAAAAAAATCATTCATATGCTATTGCAGTGTCAATTTCTGTAGCAATTTTTATATGATGAGTTTGCCAGCCTCATGCAAACCTCATATTAGTTGCCTCTTATGAAATGCCAAACCTCACATTAGTTGTATTAGTTGCCTCTTATGAAATGCCAAACCTCACATTAGTTGTATTAGTTGCCTCTTATGAAATGCCAAACTTCATATTAGTTGCCTCTTATGAAATGCCAAACCTCATATTAGTTGCCTCTCATGAAATGCCAAACCTCATATTAGTTGTATTAGTTGCCTCTTATGAAATGCCAAACTTCATATTAGTTGCCTCTTATGAAATGCCAAACCTCATATTAGTTGTATTAGTTGCCTCTCATGAAATGCCAAACCTCATATTAGTTGTATTAGTTGCCTCTTATGAAATGCCAAACCTCATTTTAGTTGCCTCTTATGAAATGCCAAACCTCATATTTGTTGTATTAGTTGCCTCTTATGAAATGCCAAACTTCATATTAGTTGCCTCTTATGAAATGCCAAACCTCATTTTAGTTGCCTCTTATGAAATGCCAAACCTCATATTAGTTGTATTAGTTGCCTCTTATAACATGCCAAACCTCATATTAGTTGCTGTTGCGAGGTCTTTTAGGTTAATTATCTGATGAGTAATACTTCTTGATCACTCTAGCCAAGTCCCAATAGAGGTATGTTACTGGACCACGCATACAACCAGTCTCCACCAAAGATATAGTCACCAAAAGGCCAGGTTGGACAAATGAACGCTGAATTTATTCACACATAAGTTGCTCCATACATTTAAGCAGAAAAGCCATATTATCCTTTGGCAATATATATAGATATATAAGCAGTCAGCAGTAGCTCAGGAATGTCTGTAGATAAACGCTGTCCTCGACAGGTGTCCACAATTTTAATGTACTCACGTTCTTTACAGAATCATCTTCATTTCTTTCATACAAGAAACTAGTCTAACCACACGGAGGTATATGGGTAAGCTAGTGATGGAACAGCATAATGAAGATCTAGTGAAACCACATAATTCTCAGGAGCTGATAACACACACATCCACCTGGCTTGAAGAACACACAGAAAAGACCCAGAAAGATCCTTCATTTCTGCTAACACCGACCGTAGACTTTTGCTACTTGGCCCAAACGACAATGACGTACTTCCTGTAACCAATAGTCACCGGTCATAAACAAATATGACTGCTTGTCGAACAGATTTGATATCAACAGACATGTTATGAATTTTACTCATAACAGTTGCCTCTTATGAAATGCCAAACCTTATATTAGTTGCCTCTTATGAAATGCCTTCAGGAAGCAACAGTCATAATCTTTGTCCATTTCCTCAGACCCCTGGAAACTACATGGGGCAAATAATACAGCACATGAATATTTTATCCCTTTATGTTCCATAAGGAGCTTGGAACCAACAATGCAGTTGGTCTTAATGCTGGATATCTGCACCAAACTATTTCATATGCTTTTTATTTAGCAATCTCCATGATCTAGCTGGTAATGACTACAGTGCCAGCCTTCCTATAACCTAAAATCACCTCATGGAAAACCCTAATGGAAAAAAGACAGTCCTGTTTTCTTCCTCCCATGCTCAAGGTCGTGGCATCAGATGACCTGACCAAAAAATAAACAATGTGTTTGAACTTGACCAGGCAGTGGACATATGCTTCCATTTATTTCATCTCTCCACTGCTTTGTTTGGATCACTCCAGGTTTTTCCTCCATTCATCAGTGCTATTAATATCCATTCTCCTAGATCTTACTACAGACTGACATCTCGAATTCTTCTGCAGTTTGTTCAACCATGCTTATGGTATGACCTAGAGTGCCTTTCCCATATCTGCTAATTTACTCATTTGTTGTATCACTGATGACTTGGTTATTTTCCACACGTGCATGAGATCTCCTACATCAGCAATTCTTCACCAAAGGTTGGGGGGAAACATTGTGGTGGGTTGTGTCCTTTACATTTCCCTTACTCGAAGTTTTAAGTGCCATGACTTTGGCTGAATTCCTATAATTAATTTTTACTTGTCAAATTTTGTTAAATGGGTCACCAGCTTCACCAGTTGTGAAATTTGTCATGATTGTTTTAAAGGTTAAGAGCCACTTTCCTTTAGCAGGGCCTGTTCAGTGTCTGAAATTAGTACTCCCAAGCTTTACGTCTGCTATTTTCTTGAATGCCTTATATGTATTACCATAATAACAATAAAACAATTAGTATGCTATATGAAACTTTCTTTCTACACATAAAATTCTTATTTAACAAATATTATTTTTGTACATATCATTTGTATGTTATTAATTTGCTTATAATTTAGGGTAGAAATGTAAAAATGGCTGGAACATCTATTTTATTCACTCCTTATAAATACTGGTTTTTTTGTTTTTCATTTATTCTCCTGCTTGTGAATCATTGTCTTCTCCTTGCCCTCTTTCCCTGCACTATCCATGAAAGTGATAAGCTATGGTGTGTGTTTGGTCCATTGGCAGTTCATGAGCTCAGTGGGCTTTTGGTTGATTTTGTTACAAAGTCTTGATTTCAGCTACTCTCCACCATAAAATTGTCTCTATATTTCTTAAGCATATCAATATTCATCCTGTCTGTATTTCAGTTTCTTATGCTGCAAAGGTCTTCAGTTAGCTCATGCCAACTTGACTTGTACTATCTGTTTGTTGGTAATCAAAATGGGAGGAAGAAAGAAAGAAGATGAACACTAGTTTATCTATATCTCTATGTGGCTTTGTGACAGTATAGCTGCAAATTTTAGTTGTTCAGTTTGTGGTCATTTGACAGTATAGCCACACATTTTAGTAATTCATCTATACCCATGTATGCATATACACATAAACATATGTTTATGTACAGTCATTTCATTACCTGGCACAAAGAAAAGAGTGAAAACCTAGGAGATTGGAAAAGTCAAAGTCAAGTTTATGTACATGTGCGTGACTGTATCATGTGCATAGAGTGATACAAAACATTGTCAGTGTTTCATGATGTGACAGTATGAGTCAGTAATGATTCAGGTCTAGCAGTCTCAAAATAGTCAGGAAAGAATACAGAACTGAATACTTTTATATTGTGTGGTATTCCAACTGATATCATTTTTATTGGTTCTAGTTTGATACAGAGGATGGTAAGAGATTTAAGGTGCCTAAAATTGTGACTGTGCCATCTAGTTCTGGCTCAAGCCCCAAGTATGAGATAAAGCTGATCAACAATCAGAGCTTTGCATTCCAGATTATCAGAAGAGAAACACGAACTGTCATGTGAGTTTATTTTTGTAATTCTTTGAAAAGTTACCTATGGTTTTCTTTGTTTTTTCTTCTGCTCCATTATTTGCTCTCATATCTCATATCATCGCCATGATAACGCAGTGGTTAGTGCACTGGCTTCCTAGCTCGGTGGTCCATGGTTCGATCCCCAGTTGAGGTGGGGGATTTTTTTAGACCACTCCGGGGTCGACCCAGCCTCATGAATTGGGTACCAGAACAACTCTGGGAAGGTTAAGGCAGCCGGCGTGATGTTGACCACATCACCCCCTAGTGTGCTGATGGTCAAGAAAATATGGGCCTAACATCATATTCCCAATATGCCTCAATAGGAGTGTAACGGGATCCTTTACCTTTTCTTTTGTCTGCTTCTTCTTTAAGTACAATGCCTATTGGCTCAGTTGCTCATGCATAACCACACCATTTCTCTCATTGCAGTCTGTCACAGGCTTATCACTGTCATATAACTACATCTATGTCTCTCATAAAGTTAGTGGTCTGCTCAGGCTTCTGTCATTGCTGTCATATAAACACATTGATTTCTCTCATAAAGTTGGCAGTCTGCCACAGGCTTCTCTCATTATCATACAATTTCTCCCTCAAAGGGGGGCTGATAATAATCTGGTCCCTGTCATGGAGCCAACATCCTAGGGCGACATGTTCTACTGTTTGCTTGTTTTCCCCACATGGACACACATGTTTGTATGCCTGAATTTTAATTTAATAAATAGAGGATATTGAGTCTGCAGTGACCAGTCTAGGTGATCATGTCTGTTTACAACTTTTTGTATCCAGTGCTGCTCATCAATTCTGTTGTTTACTTTTTTCCAAGCAGTGATTTTCATTATCTCCTCTCTTTGTTGCTCTGTATCTTTATCTTGCTTTCATCTTTCCTGTTGCCACAGTATATTCCAGATTTCTTTTGGACAAGAAGTTGTGGAGAGATATGATCATCCACTTCAGCTAGCATGTACTTGAAGAAGAAGAAGAAGCAGGTCATGTAATTACAAATTCACTGCCATTTTGAAGATTACTTTTGACATTGAAGCAGAGAGTATAAATATGTCAGTTTAAACAAAGTTTTATTTCTGAATTTTGATAATTTAAAAAAAAAAAAGAAAAACAAAAGACTTTTCAATGTACTAATTTATTTTGAGCTGAGATGAAAAAAAAAGCCAATAATTTGTAAAAAAAAATTTACCGTTTTAGTTCCATAAACATTTGACAATTATTGTAGATGTGCTTTTATGTTTTTCCATATCATCATAATCACAACTACCACCACCAACAACAACAACAATTGCAACAACAATCAACAGCCTCCTTTTTTTACCCATGCACAATTTTACATTAGTTACCTCTCTTGGCATGTCTGTGGGAGGATAGGTTCTATTCTTTCTTTCTTTCTTTTTTTTCCTATTAAACCCCAGGAAACCATACAGGGTTCATCTTCAATAGCTGTATATGTAATATTATAATCCAGTGACATCCACTACTGCAAGTTTCAGCCCTCAAGTTTTTAATCCCAGTATTTACAGCAGATTCTGCTCATATATTTTTCAGATGGGATATTAATATCGGGCCAGGTAGTCTGGTGCTTTCAGACCAGTTTCTACAGATCAGTTCAAAACTGCCCTCCAAGAATCTTTATGGGCTTGGAGAACATGTACATGACAGCTTTCGGCACGGCATGAACAAAACCTGGCCATCTTTTTCTAGAGATCAGCCGCCTTCATGGGACGTGAGTTGTTTCGTTTTTTGGTGCATATTGTTACATGTTAGGAAGAGGCCTGTCCTTCTCTCAGTCACATCCACTTGGGAGATTACCTCTAAATTGAGAGCTTACATTTAAATGCTGGATACTCAGCCTTATACCAGAACAGGCTGGGGTCTCATCTGTGAAAAAGTTACTTGAGTTTGCCATGATTTGATATCATCTGTAGCTACTTACAAAATATATGGTTCTTCTTGATCTTCTGTGTCAAATATAAATTCATCATCATCATCATCATCACTTTTCAGCTCCCTTCAACTAATTTCTGCCAAGCCATTCTGTTCTGTGCCATCTATTAAAATTCTTTCCATTTCTTCTTTATATCTTGTTTTAAGTCTACCCTCAATACTTTCTCTATTAGTTTTTGAGTCTCCCTCTTTTTCTTTTCTCTTGGGCATTTCAGAATGACACCCGTGTGTTACCGGGGCCAGAAAGGGGAGCAAAGAATAGTAACACTGTTCCCTGCCATGCATGTCGTAAAAAGCGACTAAGGAGGGTTGGGCATGGGGCTGGTAAAAAAATTTAAACCACAAAAAAACTTCAACAAACATGGACAAGTCAATTAAGGAAAATAAAACACAGCCATCCAAGACAGGGGAAGGTCCTGTCACAGGGAGGCGTATGATGCAACACAGAGAAAGCCGAAAGGAGTCTGTGTTACTGACTAACCTTCTTTCTTCTAGGAGAACTTCCAGATTTGGCACCTGGAATGTTCGGACATTAAACAAACAAGGGAAAGTTGGACAAGTAGCAGCAGAAATGAGGGAATATAAAATCGAGGTTCTGGGACTGTGTGAAACAAAGTGGAAGGGGGTAGACAAGAAGAAACTCATCACAGGTGAATTGGTGCTGTCCTCAGGACATGAAGACGAAAGTTCACACCACAGTGAAGGTGTAGCTCTTATGTTAACTAAAGAAGCCCAGAAAGCACTCATTGAATGGAAAGCTGTTGAACCCAGAATAATAACAGCTACTTTTAAAACAGCTAAAAAGAAAATAAATGTAAATGTCATCCAATGTTATGCACCAACTAATGACAAAGAAGAGTCTGTAAAAGAAGCATTTTATACTAGACTACAGGAAATTATGGAAAAAGTAAAAAGAAGAGACATCACAATTTTGATGGGTGACATGAATGCAAAGATAGGTGCAGTCAACACCGGCTTTGAAGAAGTCATGGGAAAACATGGGCTAGGAATAATGAATGAAAATGGGGAATTATTCTCAAACTTCTGTGCTTCAAATCAATTGGCTATAGGAGGAAGCAAGTTTCCACATAAGAGAATACACAAGGCAACATGGATATCACCAGACCATAGAACAGAAAATCAGATTGATCATATATGCATAAACAAGAAGTTTAGATCATCATTGCAGGATGTAAAGGTATATAGAGGAGCAGATGTGGCATCAGATCACCGCCTTCTGATAGCCAAAGTAAAAATGAAACTCAAGAGATATGCAACAATGCAAAATTATAGACAACAATTTAATGTAGGACATCTAAGAAATCAAGAAACAAGAGACAAATTTGTGGTCACAATATCCAACAAATTCCAAGTGCTCCAACAGCTGGAAGATGTAGAGAATACAGAAGACTATTGGCAGCAAATCAAAATGGTATGGCATGAGACATGTGAAGAAATACTGGGGAAAAGGGAACGACAACAAAAAGCATGGATAACAACAGAAACCATCAATAAGATAAAAGACAGGAAAAACAAGAAAGCAGATTTAAACACAAGCAAAACTAGAAGTTCCAAAGCCAAGGCTCAAGAAGTGTACACAGAAGCAAACAAAGAAGTAAAAAGAAGTATCAAAAGAGACAAGAGGAAGTATATTGAGGAGTTGGCAAGAGAGGCAGAAGATGCTGCAGCCAAAGGAAATATGAGAGAACTGTATAACAGCACAAAGAAGCTAACGAGGAAATACAAGCAAACAAGTTGCCTCATAAAAGACTAGAATGGAAAACTGCTCAGCAATATACAAGAGCAAATGAAGAGGTGGACAGAATATTTTGAGGACCTTCGTAATAGACCAGCTCCACAAAACCCCCCAGACATCCAGCCAGCAGAAGAAGAGCTACAAATTAACGGTGAAAGACCAACGAAGGAAGAAATATAAAAAGCCATAAAGCTTCTAAGAGATGAAAAAGCGTCTTGACCTGATGGCATTCCAGCAGAGGCCATCAAAGCAGATATCAACATGGCTACAGAGATGTTATATAAATTACTTGGTAAAGTCTGGGAAAAGGAAGAGATACCAGCAGAATGGAACGAAGGATATCTGGTTAAGTTGCCTAAGAAGGGAAATTTACAAGAGTGCACAAATTATAGAGGAATAATGTTACTATCAGTGCCAGGAAAAGTATTAAACAGGATTATCCTTGAAAGATTAAAAGAGTCCATAGACAAGAAACTGAGAGATGAACAAGCAGGTTTTTGACAAAACAGATCCTGTACAGACCAAATGGTCACTTTGAGAATAATAGTTGAACAAAGTCTGGAATGGAATTCACCACTATAGATCTGATTTGTGGACTACAAAAAGGCATTTGACAGTGTAGACTGAGAATCACTTTGGAAATTGATGAGGTATTATGGAGTTCCCTTGAAGATCATTAATTTAATAAAGAAAACATATGAAGACATGACATGCAGAGTTCTTCATGAAGGACAGCTTACAGAACTCTTTGGGATAAGAACAGGAGTGCGACAGGGATGCCTCTTGTCTCCATTTCTTTTCTTACTAGCAATAGACTGGGTTATGAGAACATCGACAACACACAACAGAAATGAAATCCAGTGGACTCTGACTAAGCAGTTGGATGATCTGGATTTTGCTGATGACTTGGCTCTTCTGTCCCATAACCGTAATCAGATGCAGGACAAATTGAAAACACTCGATGAGAGGTCGCAGCAATTGGGTCTGAAAATACACTGGGAAAAGACAAAGATAATGAGAATAAATGCAGGTAATGATAACAGGGTTGTACTTGAAGAAGCACCAATACAAGATGTAGAACCGTACACATATCTTGGCAGCAATATAGACAAAGTTGGAGGGACAGACAGTGATATCAAAATAAGAATACAAAAAGCAAGAGGGGCTTTCATTGCATTGGGAAATATATGGAGATCAAGAGAAATCGGATCCAACACGAAAATAAGAATCTTCAACTCAAATGGGTGGGTGGGTGGATGGATGGGTGGATGGATGGATGTGTGGATGTGTGTGTGTGTGTGTGCGTGCGTGCATGCGTACATACGTACGTATGTGCATGCGTACGTATGTACGTACTTACGTATTTATGTATGTATGTGTGTCATTAAATTATTGTGAATAGTCTGTGCACTGAATTCTGTAATTGAATGTATGTCTGTTCACTAAATTATATTAAGATATTTTTTCTGTGCCTGACACAATTGTTGTCGGTAGTTTTATATTTATCAGTTAAATTAACATTCACATCAACAGCTAAAAAGTGATTATTTTGGTAATAAATATCAGCATTAAACAGTATTGCTGCACATTTAGTTCTGTGTTCATTCATTCTTTGTTCGTTAGCTTCCCAAGGAACATAGGCTTATAACAACATGCCAAGTCCTCCTGTCACATGCCATCAGGATGATGTTTTTCCATGTCTTCCATTTTATTTTCATTTCTATCTCTAGTACTCTTCTCCGCATATTTTTCTGTCAAACTCAGCTTCTCTTACCATGAGGATTCCAGAACACGTACTGCCTGGTAATGCTATCAACAGATTTCTTCAATGTGTGTTCTGTCCATACTAGCATCTTCTGGTTTCCACATTGCTCTCTATTTATTCTGCATCAGCAAAACATTGAACAGCAAGAGGGGGATTTCATAGCATTGGGAAATATATAGAAATGAAAAGAAATCAAGTTCAATACAGAAGCAAGAATCTTCAACTCAGATGTCAAGCCAGTCCTATTGTGGGGCTCTGAAACATAGAGAACAAAAAAAAATGCCATCAAGAAAGATACAGATTTTAATCATTGGATTCTTGAGCAGAATAGACGGATTGAAATGGTGTAACAAGTTGCAGAACTGACTTAAAGAACCAGACAAATGCCAGTGGAACTATAGTTGAGCAGAAGATGCTGGAGTTGGATAGGACACATATTGAGAAAAACAGTTGATAACATTACAAGTACAGTCCCAGTTCTGGAATATCCAAAGTAAGAGTAAAAAGGAAGAAAAAAAAACACAAGTGGGAAATAACTGGAGATAGGCATGAAAGGAACAAACAATACATGGAAGACCTTGAACAAATGGCACGGACTAGGAGGGTTTGATATGTGTTTGTTGAAGGTTTGTGGTCTGTAGGGAGCTTATAGATAATGAATGAATGAAAGCACTGAACATTTGCCATTAACAGTTGTCATTACCAGTTGTCATTACCAGTTGTCATTAACAGTTGTCATTAACAGTTGTCATTAACAGTTGTTACTAATGGTTGTCATTAATGGTTGTCATTAACAGTTGTCATTAATGGTTGTCATTAACAGTTGTCATTAATGGTTGTCATTAACGGTTGCCATGAACAGTTGTCATTAACAGTTGTCATTTACATTTATCATTAACAGTTGTCATTAATGGTTGTCATTAACAGTTGCCATTAATGGTTGTCATTAACAGTTGCCATTAATGGTTGTCATTAACATTTATCATTAATGGTTTTAATTAACATTTGTCATTAACAGTTATCATAAACAGTTTTCATTAACATTGTCATTAACAGTTGTGATTAACAGTTGTCATTAACGGTTGTTATTAATCATTCATTCATTCATAACCCTCCACTCCCAAAGGAGCATAGGCCTTCAACAAACACATGCCAAGTCCTCCTGTCACGTGCCATCATCTCAAGTTCCTTCCACGTTCTCCTTATCATTTTCATCTCTGTTTCCAGCTCTCTTCTCCATGTGCTTCTTGGTCTACCTCTGCCTCTCTTGCCCTGGGGGTTCCAGAATGAGGACTGTCCTGTAATGCTACCAACAGTTTCCTCAGTGTGTGTCCTATCCATCGCCATCGTCTTCTTCTCATCTCTTGTTCCACTGGCACTTATCTAGTTCTTGGCATCAGTTCCACGTTGGTAACCTTGTCATACCATTTTAATCCCTCTATTCTAAGCAAGCACCCATTTATGAAAGTCTGTAGCTTTTTGGTTATTGTTTTTTGGAGAACAACAAAGACAACAACCAAAAAGCTACAGACTTTCTTGTTATTAATGGTTGTCATTAATGGCTGTCATTAACAGTTATCATTAATAGTTGTCATTAACGGTTGTCATTAATGGTTGTCATTAATGGTTGTCATTAACAGTTGTTATTAGCTGTTGTCATTAGCTGTTGTCATTAGTGGTTGTCACTAATAATTGTCATTAACAGTTGTCATTAGCTGTTGTCATTAAATGTTCTCAATAACGGTTCTCATTAACAGTTTTCATTAACATTTCATTAATTAAAACTTAAAGCAGCTTGACTTGACATTATGTCAGGAAAATAACTTACCATTAAAAGATTCCTCAAATTTTCACGGAGACATTGTCAAATGTTTTGTTTTGTTTTCTAGATTATCCTACTTTAAATATTTTTTAACCTTAAGTTAGGTATCAGTTTTATCCATTCTGTTTATATCTTGAAGGCTGTGGCCAACTTGTATGGTGTCCATCCTTTCTACACATGTCTGGAAGATTCCAAGGGCAACAGCCATGGCGTTCTCATGCTTAACAGCAATGCTCAAGGTAACAGTATGGCTATGGTGCATAGACAGAGAGTACGCTGTGTAGTTCCCAGAGGTTTCTGAGAAGACAAAGAAAGAAAAGCAGGGCCGGCCTTAATTGTTGCGGGGCCTGATTTGGACCATTTTGGGGGGGCCCTGAACTTTTTATTTTTTTTTTTTCAGATTAGGTATCAGGAGTATATGCTATTATGACGTGATGATGGTGATGGTAATGTGCTGATGTGATTTGATGATGGTGATGGTAATGTGCTGATGTGATTTGATGATGGTGATGGTAATGTGCTGATGTGATTTGATGATGATGATGGTTTCACTGTAATAAAAATATAATAGTTTATGCTCCATGGGGAGCTGAAGGATGATGATGATACTTTTTTAACATTGTAATGACTGTGTTATAACCTTACCTGTAAGTATGATGATGATGATGATACTATTTAACAATGTAATGACTGTGTCATAACCTTACCTGTAATTGTGATGATGATGATGATACTATTTAACATTGTAATGACTGTGTTATAACCTTACCTGTAAGTATGATGATGATGATGATACTTTTTTAACATTGTAATGACTGTGTTATAACCTTACCTGTAAGTGTGATGATGATGATGATACTATTTAACATTGTAATGACTGTGTTATAACCTTACCTGTAAGTACTTTAAACAGATGAAAGTCAATTAAATATCTGGTAAAGTCCGTTATATAACTAAAACCACCAGGCCTTTACACCCCTCCACTTTAATATTATACTTGTTCATAGTTTCTTCTTGATTTTGTTTGTTTGTTTTTTATTTTATTATTTAACGTATAGGCCTAAGCACAATTGTGAGTATTCCTATTTTCAAATGTGATGCCACTTTCTCATGTCGGCAGTTGTTCATATTATTTGGAATTGAAAACAATATGTATCCTAATTATAACCCATCAGAGGTTGAACGGGATTTCTGTTTATCTTCATTAATTTTAAAAAAAAACCTGTAAGTATGATGATGACTACAATACTACTGAACACTGTAATGACTGTGTTATAACCTTACCTTTACGGGTAACAATTAAAATTTCTCGGCTGCGACACTTTTCTTTACTGAAATGTTTATAATTTAAAGCTATGGGATACGAAGAAACTGAAACTGCGAAGGTCTACACATCGCTAAGTTTGTAATCTACCATATAATGAAGTACTGCAGCTATTGTGGAACTTAAAAGAGTTATGAATGATATTGCGTTCCATATTGACCAAGTACGGAACTAACTCTGTTCTGTATTTTCTAATTCATTGATGTGACCATCCTCTGGTATTCCTCGGTAACCACGAGAGCTAAGTCACACATGTGAAATTTCTGTATACAAGTTAGAGCAGTGGTTCCCAAACTTTTTTCTCTGAGCCACACTTTTGGGAATGAAAATTTGCTTGCGCCACACTGAATTTTTTTTATTGATAAGAAATACCTTCCCCCAAAAAATTCAACTCTTAGCAGTACTTTATTCATAACATAGAACACAATTACTTTATAGGATGATCGTGAGACATCCAGAAAGTATAAAACAATACATCTACTTAAAAAAATTACTCATTCACAAAATATACAAATTCAATGAGAGGTGTGTTACGGTATATGATATTAACGCCGTCTGCTAAAGGTTACCAGACATGCAATTATAAAGGTTAAGACATTTAATATATTGCGATAGATGTTTCAATTAATGAACGCTTTATACACGATCGATTATGACGTGTATAGCGTTGTTTAGGACACAGTCGGTAACTAAGAAACGCTACCCTTTTCACATTGACCGTCAAGCTGTTAAGACGCGTATGACTTTCCTTCCAATGTTGGGCATGGTATTGCCATACAGATATATTTTATGCAAGTACGGACATGGGTCAGTCCATTGCTATTACGAAGATTTGAAATGATTAAAGGTCAGTACGAAGTGAAAATTAAGGAAGGATGAATTACAGTTCATAGTATTTGATTTTGCCAGACTCATAGACTCACTGTCGGCCGTTGGAAACCCCAACCGCGCGTGCATACAGCTATGACAATCTGCATACAGTAATTTGATTATTGGACAAGGACTGATAGGATATCTACATATCTATGCCATATATTTTCAAGTTATAATATGTACCTTTGTGATCAACATGCATGAATCGTCTTGACGTGTAATCTGTATTAAATAATTGTGGACTCAATGGAACCGACTTGTCACATCAATCGTATTCCAAGGTTCAATTATTATTCAGAATCTTCCACCCCTGCATTCGCGTAATCTTACATAGAAGGCACGATACACGATCACTCAAGAATATCAAGAAGATAAAACAATGGCCAGAATTTATAACTACTTTATTGACATTACATGGAACATTGTTCAGAGCTAACCAAACCACTACTTGCAACAGACCACCTGCAACAAGGTGTGAGCTTGTTTTTGTCCAGTAATCTCATTTATATTAGGTCTTATTTTAGACAAACAAACTGTCATCTCCTCATCAACACAAAGAAGCTTTTCTCTTTTCTGGTCTTTTATATTTGTCACAGCTGAAAATCCCTGTTCACAACAATATATCGTGGAGATATATCTATTTGATATAAGATAAATAATATTACTGAATAAAATCTAAAAAATTCTTGAAAATTCTATGGGTTTCTATACATATATTTCCCATATTATATCACAGGTAACAAAATAAATAAGAAAATGACTTTCATATTTATACTACTGGACAAACGTTAAGGGCTGCCATTCAGTTGAGACAAGGTTTATATAATTCTTCCTGAGCAGGGTCGATTTTCCAAATGTCCGGTAGCTTGAAATCGCTCAAGAAGTCTCTGAATGGTAGAGTGGGACACTGCTAAACGTCTTGCAACATGACGAACAGATTGACCATCCTGAATCCATGCCATGGCTCGACCACGGTCTACAGTGCTGAGACTTCTCCTTGGTGGCATGGCTAATGCAGTGATCATTTCGACCACTTATCATACTGATTTATTGCATACCAACGGTGAACACTCTTTACTGATGATCATTTTCCACGTGCATTCAAATTCAACTCACTTTTTCACCTTTTGAACTAGTAGGGCGTGTTGCAAAAACCACGAGTTTTTGCAGCAACAATGGCAATTTTCACGTGCGGGTTAAAGTGACCCAGTTTTTTTACATTTAAAGAAAATTAACCTAGTGCACACAGAAATGTATACACATTTCTCTGAGCTCAGTTTTAATGACATTTTCACTTGTCTTTACAGTTTGCCATTCAATTATATAAACCTTGTCTAAACTGAATAGGGCCCTTAACTTTTGTCCAGTAGTATATTTTTGGCATATTATTCTTTTTTAAATATCTCTAAATCCTTAATTGTCTTTGAATCTTTCGGCCACACCTGTCATCCTCTTGCGCAACACCAGTGTGGAAATCCACACCATTTGGGAACCACTGAGTTAGAGTTTACTTACCTGTCAGACAATTCTATTTTTTCCCACAAAGCAGGGGATTTCAATGCTCACTCCCCACTCTGGGAATACAAGGACACCAACACCTCAGGCCAGGCAGTGGAAGAGCTATGTAACACTTCCAACCTTATCATCCTCCAAAATGAAAGATCCCCACCAACACTATACCATAAAGCTAGCGGAACCAGTAGCTGACATGACTTAACACTAATGTCTGCAGACCTCACCAACCAGTATAAATGGAGGGTATTGGAGGACATAGGAAGTGACCACCTACCCTTCCTCACCACCATCTCACAGGGTAAAACTAAAACGAAAGCCTAAAAGACAGCCGAAGTGGAACTACGCTCGAGCAAACTAGGAACACTACAAACTGATATGAGACCAGCTCCTCACTGAAATAGACATGAACCAAGGCATTAATACCTTGAATGAACAGATCTCTACAGCAATACTGCAGGCAGCCAAACAGGCAATCCCCCAAAGGCAGTCGTATCAAATACAGCATCTTCTGGAATGAGGAATTAGAACACCTAGTACAACTAAGACGCAAGAAGAAAAATCCAAGCCGTGAAAACAAAACCACATACAACAGACTCACTGTGCAGGTTAAGCTAGCGAGCGAAAAAGCCAAAATGGAAACCTGGCAAGAAAAATGTGAAAACCTAGACCTCAATAAAGAAGGGAAGAAAGCATGGAAGCTCATTGAAAACATGGCAGGGACATCCCAGAGGGGGAAACTCAACCCCTATAAAACTTCCAAACAATAACACAGCTAACTTCAACAGAGAAAAAGCCTGAGCCATAAATCAATTCTTTGCTGCAGTCGATAAAACATATAAAAGAGCCAATCCAGATAAAGCCATCAAGACACAAAACGAATGCTAAAAGCACACAAGGCTGTGGACAGTATCTTTGATCAGGAATTCACTCTAGCTGAACTACAATCCAGTCTCCTAAAGACCAAACTTAAAAAAAGCACCAGGGCCAGATCAGGTTACCAACGACTTGATAGGGAAAAGGGTCTACTGACGATCTTGGAATTCATAAACAAGATGTGGAGAAGTAACACTGTACCTACAGGATGAGAAACGGGCTAACATTATCCCAAATCTCAAAAAAGACAAACCACCAAGCAAAGTCAGTAGCTACTGGCCCATCTCCCTGACTTTGTACATTGGGAAAATGGTAGAATTTATGATAAATGCACACCTCTACTGATGGTTAGAGAAAGGGAAAGCCCTCCTTTATAACACAAGCAGGATTTAGAAGAGGCAGACAGACCGTTGACCAGGTAATCCATTTCGTGCAACAGATTGTTGATGCTTTCCAGGATAAAAACCATGTGGCCGCAGTTTTCTTAGACCTCAAGCAGGCATACGACAGAGTATGGAGAGATGGTCTATACTTCAAGATGCAGAAGATGGGCATAGAAGGAAGAATGTTTCTTTGGATGAAAGATTTCCTCACAAATCGAACCATCTTCACAACATTTAACGGAACAACATCAGGAAAAAAGAACAATCCAAGAAGGCCTCCTACAAGGCTCGGCCCTAAGCTGCACCCTTTTCTTCATATACATAAACGAACTGACAGACCACCTTCAATTACCCAGCACCCTGTTTGCTAATGACATAGTCTTATGGGCAGAAGGGAAGTCTCCTTCGCACTCTGCAAAAGAAACTAAATCATGCACTGGCTGCTCTAGCAACCTACTGCAGCTTGTGGAAAATGGTGATCAACATGAGTAAGACAGTCTAAACTATATTCACACTCAGCAACAAAACAGTATGAAGAGAACTGGATTTTAAACTTGAAGATGCAAAGCTAGCTAAAGAGAACAATCCGACTTATCTGGGAATACAGCTAGATCACTTACAAAACACATGTTGTCTAATTGCAAAGGCCTCTAGAAAGCTGAACCTCATAAAGCGATTGGCAAGCACTGATTGGGGGAGCCAATCAGTGCACCCTACGGCAACTGTGCTTGGGATACGTGCGCTCAGTTATGGATTACTCTCTACCCCTGCAAGCCACTGCTAGCCCAACACTTAGACTGAAGCTATATCGCATACAAAACCAGGCACTCAGATTCATCAGCAGATGCTTGCGAACTACCCCATTCAGCGCATGTGAAATTTCCGCCAATGTGGAGCCCATAGAACTAGAGAGAGAGAAATCAGTTATCCTAATAGCAGAAAAGTTCTTGCCAGCTTACAAGAATGACCCCTGCAAAAAGCGCCCACAAATCAAAGTACTGAATTAAAAAGACCTCCTTCGCTAGAAGGTACCAAGAGCTTTCAGGGAAGCACTACATGCCAGAAACTAGACTGCCTACTCAAGCTGTACCTGACTTACCATCCCCACATAGAAGTAAAAAGACCAATAATACGTACAAATCTTCTGCAACCCGCAAATAAAAGCCTCATACCTATACTGCTGAAAACATTTACCATGGAAACCACCTGCCAATAGGAAGAGGATATTACCTATGCTTACACAGACGGATCAGCTTTTAAAGCAGCCATAAATGCTGGATATGTGGCCACAATCATCCCACCCAATACAGAAGAACCCATCAAAATTGCAGGTCCCTGTGGTACCTGGTGCACACAAACTACAAAGCCGAAGTAGTCGCCATTCAGAAAACCCTAACTATAACCTTTGAACTCTTTGAATCAAATGAAATAGAACCAAATGATGCTGTAGTATTCTCAGCTCGCAGGCTGCCCTCTTGGCAATAGAAAACTGGAAAACCAACTCAATCAATACTATCCAGAATGTTCAAGACATATGCCACAAAATTATGAATTTGTATGGAACAGAAATCTACATGCAATGGATACCTGGCCACATAAACATTGCATTGAATGAAGTAGATGACAGACTGGCAAAGAAGGGAGCAAAAATGCCACAAATTGACCAACCATTGAATATGTTAACAATAAAACAAATAATAAAAAACAACTGTAAAGAAGATTGGCTGAACACGAGGGCACAGCCTAAAACAGGAACAAGACTCTTCATACACTTAACAGCTCCAAGCAAGGAAGAGGCTATCAACCATATCGAACTAAGATACCAAACCAAAATTTTCAGATTGAGAACAAGTCTCTCTACACTAAATGGCCACAGAAACAGAATATGTTCACAAAATACAGAAAAATGTAGACACTGCCCAAACCCATTGGAGACAGTAGAACACCCTCTACTACAGTGCCCTGCACTCCAGGGAATGAGACAACTCCTACCACACAACCCATCCGTAGACAATACACTTTATAGCAGCCCAGAACAGCTTATACGAACTGCGCAATACCACATAATGGCATCAAGGTCACCAAGAGCTGACGCTCAGTAACAGTCGATCAAAGTCAAGTCCACAAAGAACTTAAAAACAAGACATGTATTTTTTATGTAAAGCTTTCTTTTTACAAGTCATAAAAGTCTTTTTTTACATTGGAGGTATCAAACAGAATGTGAGTTCCCCTGCTGGCACAGGGCCTGATTGGGTCCAATCAGTTAAATTGGCCTAAAGCTAGCCCTGAATAAAAGCGGCTATTATTCTCACAGCATTTCCTAGAAGGTGACTAATATTAGTTTGTGCATGGGGTTGGGAACCTCATTATGTAAAATAATCTCTTACAGAAACCGTTGCTGCATGAGCATATGTTTTAACACTAGGCTTCCTGCAAATGGGCCAGCTGCAGAAGAGGAAAGGGAAGTAATGGTGACATTACTGGGATGTACTTTTCTGGCTAAGTATACACTGCCAGATTTGCAGGGTCTGTTGCAGTTGACTCTTCGACAAAGGAACACATCCAGGTCTCCTAAATGGCAGGCAGAGACTATGCTAAGTTCAGCTCTTCAGAGGAGGCTGTACTGCACAGAACAGTTCAAAAATATTTTTTGTTGGCATCTGGTTATGGAACACACATGTTTACATCTGTTTGTATTTGTTTCATCAGGGCTGTCTGTCTGTCCTGTCATGGGCGGCTACACTGAACTGGGTCATCATGTGAACTTTTAATATCCTAGTATTTTGTGAGGATTGTAATTTTTACCTCAACGAAGTAAATATCTTAACTCATTCTGTGTTTCTTCTTCAGAGTATGCTTTCTCAAGTTTGCCCAGTCTGACATTTAGAACTGTAGGAGGTATCCTCGACTTTTATATCTTCATGGGTCCAACACCAGAGCAAGTTGTGCAGCAGTACACGGGGGTAAGACATAATCCCTTAGACAGGGAAATCTTGCAAGATAAATTGAAATTCTACAAATGTGAAGTAATATAGAATCCTACATACATAAGATACTAATCTTACAGATGTGAAATAATGTAGAATTGCGTAGATGTGGAATATTGTAGAATTATATAGATGTGGACTAATATAGAATCCTATAAATATGGAATCAGATAAAATCCTGCTTCAGTTAGAAACATTTTACAATTGTGCATCCTCTCTTTACGGACAACTGTTACCAAATATGTATGTCAGAATTAGCTCAAAATGAAGACAGAAGATGACTGAGGTGTGATATCTTCTTATAATATCCGTCTTATTTATTTCTATTAGAAGATGATTGGGATATGATATCTTCTCATATTATCTCACTCATTTCTCATAAAAGATGACTGACATATGATAGAGAATAAGTAGGCTGCAGCTACTACCCTGTTTTCGTTGTGTGATCATTTTATATTATCCACGTCTCTTCTTTCATATTTTGCGTTTCTTCAATATGCCCTACCAGAAACATTTGATTTCTTCTCTTCATGCCTTTATCGCCAATTCTTTTTCTCTCATGCCTTCTGACATATCTCGGACTGCCACTGCCTTAGCCTTCACCACATACAAAAAACACGCTTTACATGTCACTCTAATTTTCTTAATAACTGTCTTCGGGTTAGAGTTATCCCTAAAGGGTTTCTTTCCCACTTCCATCCTTTGACTGGACACTTTCATCCTTCTGTACTGCACCGCTTGCAATTAGTTGATAAAAAGTGTTCCTTTCAACGAATGAGGTGTGTTATTGCTATGCATAAATGCCGGCTCACCAACTTGGAACTTTTAAAATCCAACCTCACTCACCAACTTCGTCTACTGACTTCTTCGTACCCGACAGCCTTGCTTCTTATTCGTACTATTATTCATGATACCAATAAGGAGCTCTACACTCGGCTGAGCACGCATAAAAAAGAAAAATTTCGTCGTCTCTACACTCATGTTCCTTCTGAATCTTCAGCATCCCCTGTTCCCACTTCTACTAAAGTTATTTGCATTCCTCCTGATCTACAACTATCTCCTAATGAATTGTCTGTTCTCAGCAAAGGTCTTAAGTTTGTTCCTCTTCGCTCGACATTTGATAAATATTCTATGCTCCAAGATGTCTTCGCTTCCACCGTCGCATGCGTCTTCAATATTACCATAGGAAGGGTAATGATTCTAAGCCAGATGGGGATATCTTTCATCATTTTGTTAAACCTAAGTCAGACTGGACTCCTGCTCCAGGTGCCTCTGCGGCTCTCGATTTATATATTGCTAACACTTTGCATGACATTAATCAACTTTCTCTACCCCGTCTACGTCGATCTAACCTGACTACTTCTGAGTGGCGGTCATTGTCATCCCTTAAAAAGCGGGATGACATTATCATCAAACCTGCCGATAAAGGTGGTGCAGTGGTAGTTTGGCGAAAGGACTTGTACATTCAAGAAGGAGTCTCACATATCGGCAACTCCACCATTTACTCACCTAGTTCTGGTGATGCCACAGTCCGCAATAATCTTACTGTTCATGCTACTATTCGTGATCTCATCCAAGATAACCTCCTTCCTTCTAGTGCCTTGTCTCTCCATATTCTTGATAGTAGTCTAGGTAAACCTTCCTTCTACATGGTTCCTAAGGTTCATAAAATTGACAATCCGGGTCGACCTATTGTTTCAGCCTGCTCTTGTCCCACTGAACGTATCTCTGATTTCTTGGATAGTATTTTGCAACCCTTAGTGGCCAATCTACTTTCTTATTTGAAGGACACCACCCATGCTATCACTACTTTTGATATTCCATTCGGGGACCCAAAGATGCAGCAAAAGAGAATGCAGTCAGCGACCCATAGCTTGACTGCTTGCGTCAGGGTCAGTGAACCAGAGCTGTCCAAGACCCTACTCCACCTCCACGTGGTGGTCCTGGAAACAGGCTGCATCACTGCAGTCTGGCTGAGAGAGTAGGGATTGAAGAGGGAAGGCAAACCCGGTCCCAAACAATGCCGTGCTGAAGTCGGATGTGTCGGCCGAAAGGCGCAGATATCGCAGCTCCAGCGTAAACAGACACAACGCAACCAACATCCTTTTCAGGACGAACGAAGAAGAAGAAGATTCCATTCAATTCACACCTGACCACACTTACCGTCTTTTCCTTCAGGATGTTTGTTTGCTTTATGCTTCCATTCCACACTCTGATGACCTTAAAGCACTACAATTTTTTCTCGACAGACGCACTGACCTTACTTTTAGCACAGGTTCTCTTCTTCGCCTTGCGGAATTGGTTCTCACTCTCAACTCTTTTGAATTCAATGGCCAGTTCTTTAATCAAATTAGTGACGTTGCTATGGGCACTAAAATGGGCCCGAGTTATGCTTGTCTCTTCATGGGTCACTTTGAATATTTGGTGCTTCAAAGTTACGATGGACCATTACCTGAGTTTTACCGTCGCTATATCGACGATGGTATTGGAGTCACAGACATGTCTGAAGTTAACCTCCGTAGATTCATTGACTATGTTGGCAATTTCCATCCTGCCATCAAATTCACTTCTCAGATTTCTACCACTTCAGTTAACTTCCTTGACCTTACTGTCAATATTACTCCTACTGGCCTTACTACCTCTGTCTTTTATAAACCTACTGATGCTCATGGTTTTCCTTCTTTACACCTCTTCTCACCCTCTCAGCTGTAAAAATTCCATTCCCTACTTTCAACTTCTACACTTACATCGGATATGTCACGATGAAGATGATTTCCGTGAACGAGCTCCAGAAATGCTCGAGTTTTTTTGCCGACGTCACTATCCTGAAAGAGTTTTATCTGATGCCCATAATCACATTAGTCACGTTACTCATCAGGTTGCACTTACTGCTAAACCTACTACTACATCTGACAGACTCAAACTTGTCTTAACTTTCCACCCTCACTGTTTGGCGGTGAAAAAATTTATGTTTCGTCATCTGCCTATTCTCCACTCCGATCCTGATACCAGAGAGTTATTTCGTGATACCCCTTTGGTGGCATATCGTAGGGATATGAATTTTAGGGATATTCTTGTACATAGTCGCTTGAGACAAACTAGTCCTTCCCACTTTGGTACCAAACCGTGCCAACGCCGCATATGTAAGACCTGTCCTGTTGTACTCCAAACGCAGTCAGTCTCCTTTCCGAACGGTAAATTTGCCATTGGGGAGTCTTTCACGTGCGAATCCAGAAACCTGATTTATGCTATCATCTGCAAGAGGTGTGACATGACCTATATTGGTGAAACTGGCAGACGTTTGGCAGACAGGTTTCGTGAGCACTTTAATGACATCTATCATGGCAAACATTTACCGGTGGCCCTTCACTTCAATAGCCCTGACCATTCAGCTAACTCTGACATTCATGTCACTGCCCTCCGTTCATGTGCCGGCGACCACTGAACTCGCTTCTCGTTGGAGAATCGTCTCATCTTTCAAATGGGCGTTTTAGCTCCTGCTGGCCTTAATATCCATCATCATTTTGCATAATTCTGGTGGCTTCTGTCTCTGTTTCATACTTTATTTCTTTTGTTGTTATTTTCCTACCTATCTTAGTTTTTGCTTTGGTTCGTTTTGTTCCTCAATTACCTTTTCTTAGCCGTCACTAGCTCATACGTCACTTCCGTATGACGCCTTAGTCTCTCAGCCATCTTGAATGTTTCTTTCTTGGATCCAGCTAAGTGATTTTTTTTACTTGTTTTTATAGTGTTGTTCATTCCTGTCTTCCTTGCATTGATTATTTACTTTATTGTTTCGACATGTCTTTCTGGTTTTACGATTTTCTTGCATTATCACTGTTGTCGTTTCGCTCATCACCGTTGTTCCATCTGCTTGCATCACGCATTTGGCATTTTCTTCATCATAGATTTTTGTAGTACCTTTATGTAGTTCTTGTCCTTGTCACCTGTCCGTAACTGTGGCTGACGAAGGGTAAAATCCAAAACGTCCCTTGTTTCTTGTGTACCGTTTAGGCCTACTTGTAAAACTGATTTCATACCATATTATTTTTTAATTTATATATGACATATGATACCTTCTCATATTATCAGACTCGTTTATTTCTGATAGAATGATTGAGATATGATATAATCTCATTATCTGACCATTTATTTCTGGTAGAAGATGGCTGATTTATGATGGCTTATCGTATTATCTTGACTGAGATATGATATATTCTCATATTATCTGTTTTATTTCTGAAGGCAGTTGGGCGACCTGTCATGCCTCCATACTGGGCACTTGGCTTCCAGCTCTGCAAATATGGTTACAACAACATCAGCAATCTCAAAGAGGCTGTAGAAACAACAGCCAAGTATAATATTCCTCATGTAGGTAACCAGTTTTTCTTTCTTTTTTATCTTCTGTCAGTTATGCCATCAAGAGTTACAGAATGAGTTTATTATGTTTCTGATAGGGAAACAGTATACAACAGGGAAAAAATCGAATATCATCATCCCCTTCAACTCCCCAAGCAACATAGGCCTTCAGTAAACTTATGCTTCCTGTCCCGTGCCATCTACTCCAGGTCTTTCCATGTTTTTGTCATCATTTTCATTTCTATCTCTAGTTTTCTTTCTTATACGTTTTTCAGTCTACTTCTGCTTCTTTTACCCTGGGGATCCCAGAACAAGGACTCCTTAGAATGCTATCAACGGGCAGAGGTGTACTAAGGGGGGAGTGGGGGTGCAGTCTGCCCAGGGTGCCAGCCAGGAAGGGTTGCCATCGAGAGAGTGAATGTTCCAATATAAAAGTTGAAACCAAATACAATATTCCCAAACTGATATTCCCAACATCGACAAAATCAGTGAAAGTCAGGTTTTATTTACCATTTACGAAAACACTTGGCTAAACCTGTATAGTAACCATGTTGTCAACAGCACAAAAGATAGTTTGTTGTAACCCAATCAGACACACATGTCCCCCAGATGATGGGCTAGCTTTCTAGCGAGCGACCTTTTGGTCACCGGGTCAAATTCTTATCAGAGATCAGGAATTTTAAGCCACAGCACTCATAATATTCAAAATGTAGTAATAAAAATCTTTGGGACAATTAATGATTTATTGTTTAAATGCAGTTTTCACCTGGTGTTTTAAGTAAAGGTAGTCACATAGCCTACTGTGGCTTAATGGATATGAACGCAGTTTCATAATCCAGACATACCAGGTTTGAAACCTGCTGCAGGCGGTTTGGTAGCAGATCATTCTGTGTGGATTTTTAACAATGGTATAAGCGCCGTACCATTCAGAAAGCAATGGCAAACTACTGAATGAAAAAAATTGCCTTGAAAAATCACAAACAGCCAATAAAAGCTGGGGTTGATTGCCACGTCCTGTAAAGGATAAGCAACTAACTTAGTCACATAGCAAATACTGCCTAGCAAAGTGAGGTGTTAGAGGCTTCACTATACTAGGTCTAGATTCAAGGTGTGTGGGGGGGGGGGGGGGGGGGGTGTGACCAGTTCCATTCCTCGCTGCCTTTCCCTTCCCTAACTCAAGAGAAAAGTCAGGTACTCATTAACAGCTGGGTAGACTGGAGCATGTCAATACTGTCAATCGAACCTGGCACCTTTGCAGCGAGAAACCAGTGCTCTAACCACTATGTCAATTGAACGCTAATTTGGTGTTTAGTTATAGGTTAAAAACAATGAACATAGTGCTTAAATATGCACGAAATAGCATTGTGCTCATTTATACATGTAGCTGTATACTGCTTCACCTATGTCCCAGTCTTGACTTATGGATGCGAGTCATGGGCAATGACTACAACCCGCAAAAGCCAACTCCAAACTTGAGAAATGAGGTATCTGAGGAAGGGGGTTGAAGTAACAAGAAGAGGCATGGTCCGCAAGCAAATGAAATGACAAGGCCTCAAAACCTAGCCTCTGCAGACCCAAGCAGATTAGTTTCAACTACGATAGTTTGGCCATGTCTGCAGGTTGGGAGAAGATCGGCTACCATGACAAGTATGGAAAACTAAGAGCCAAGGATCAAGACCTCCAAGATGACCCAGAGTCCACTGGGAAGACAACATTAGACACTCTCTGAAGGACCGAGGACTAGATTAGAACCAGGCCAGGAGGAAGACAGCCGATAAGATAGTATGGCGCTCTCTCTTCCAAACCTCTACACTCATGTTAGAAAAGGAACGACTAAGTAAGTAAGTATACTTGTAGCTTATCTAAAGTTGATTTTTGTTTTGGTGCAGACTGCTTCATATAGCCCCATATAGATCTCATATAGATCCCATATAGATCCCGTATAGATTCTGACAGTCTCTTATGAGGCTCAGCTAGACTAGTCCTACTGCTCTGTCAGGTATGTCATACACTGTGACTAATATGAGGTTCTGCAAGGGGCTGGCAACCTTAAAATGTAAAATAATTTGCAACTGAAAGCTCCGCAGCTTTAGTCACATGACTGCTTTGTGCAGGCTTCCTGCGACCAGCTGCATGTAACACTTGTCTTCAAAATGTACACATTTCTAGAGTAGACTTATCATACAAAACAAACATCGGTGAATTCTTTCTGCCGTAACCTTCAGATATAAATGATCACAACAGGGATAGACACCTCATTTATAATGGTTATATTTCTACCACTTGTACTATTTGGTATCATCATCATAATCTTCAGATATAAATGATTACAACAGAGGTAGACAACTCATTTATTATGGTTATATTTCTACCACTTGTACTTTTTGGTATGATCATCATAACCTTCAGATATAAATGATTACAACACCTCATTTATTATGGTTATATTTCAACCACTTGTACTATTTGGTATCATCATCATAACCTTCAGATATAAATGATTACAACAGAGATAGACAACTCATTTATTATGGTTATATTTCTACCACTTGTACTATTTGGTATCATCATCATAACATTCAGATATAAATGATTAAAACAGAGATAGACAACTCATTTATTATGGTTATAGTTAGATCACTTGAAATTTTTGGTATCATTATCATAACCTTCAGATATAAATGATTACAACACCTCATTTATTATGGTTATATTTCAACCACTTGTACTATTTGGTATCATCATCATAACCTTCAGATATAAATGATTACAACAGAGATAGACAACTCATTTATTATGGTTATATTTCTACCACTTGTACTATTTGGTATCATCATCATAACATTCAGATATAAATGATTAAAACAGAGATAGACAACTCATTTATTATGGTTATAGTTAGATCACTTGAAATTTTTGGTATCATCATCATAACCTTCAGATATAAATGATTACAACAGATAGACACCTCATTTATTATGGTTATAGTTAGATCACATGTACTATTCGGTATCATCATCATGTTCCTTGTCAGTATGGAGCATGAAGCCAACATGGCAGCTAGTCCAAGAAGCCTACACACACAATCACATACTCTTGCAGTGGTTGCTTCTATAGCTATTTATTTGACATGACGAGGTTGCCACGAGGCGTAATGAGGAGCTGGAGTTTGTGTTCTTGGGCCAAGTGTGTCACATTGGCTGCTGTGAGCCTCTGTCGTTGTTGGAATTCTGTGATGTTATATATCTATCTGCCTCTTGATCTTACCCATTCTCTGAAAACATTTCTTCTACTGTTGCAGGCGTATGGTGGCAATTTATCGGGCTCCATTCTCATGAGCTGGCTAAACCACTTAATTTTCAATCTTTCTATATACTTGATGCCGGATGTAGTTCCCACAGTTTTTCTAATGTCATCCTTTCCGATTCTGCCTCTAATGGTAACATTTTCCAAAGCATCTCACCTCATAGGATGGTATTTTCATCTTGTGTGTTTTGATTAAGGACCATATGTGACACTGATAGTAGCATCAATGAAATCTACTTTGCACAAAGTCATTTAAAAGTTATTTTAGTTCTGTGCGTAACCGGAACGCATGACAGTGGTTTAAATTTTATTCTTTTTGTGTAAAAATTCACATGACCTCGCCCCTCCCCACATACACACACCAAAAGAGGTGACCTCGCTTGCTACAAAATTTATTATCCTGGGTCAGGCGAAAAGGCATAAACTACAGTAGCGACTTTTCAATTGGGGCAAATAGCGGTGCACGCCTAGTGGTTATGACTGATAATAGTCCGTATGTCATTAAGAAAGTGGAGATGGGTGCGATCATTGACCGGAAACCATTACGCGATCAGGGAACACCATGACCACATTGCCAAATCCGACACAATATTTAAATTAAAGAGTAAACTGTTTCGATTTTTCATATAAGTATCACTAGTCACGTGCAAATAGGGAGACTAGCTTGCATTACATTTAGAGGGAATTTGTTTGTGTTGTGCCTTTGGAAATTCACTTGTCAAAGGTTAGTTTGAACTTGTTTTCTCTAACAGTTTTACTTTGTATATTTCAGCATTTTCCAGCTAATTTCTTTAATTATTTCATCAGGTTTAGCTATTTTAGAAATTAGATAATATTAACTTTGTAATTTCACATTATCCAACTTTGTCTAGACAAAGTAGGAGGGACAGACAATGATATCAAAATAAGAATACAAAAAGCAAGAAGAGCTTTAATTACATTGAGAAATATATGGAGATCAAGAGAAATCAGGTCCAACACAAAAATAAGAATCTTCAACTCAAACATCAAGTCAGTCCTATTGTATGGCTCTGAAACATGGAGAAGAACAAATACAACAACCAAAAAGCTACAGACTTTCATAAACGGGTGCTTGCATAGAATAGAAGGATTAAAATGGTATGACAAGATCACAAATGTGGAATTGATGACAAGAACCAGACAAGTGCTAGTGGAACAAGAGATGAGAAGAAGACGCTGGCGATGGATAGAACACACATTGAGGAAACCTGTTGATAGCATTACAAGGCAGTCCTTGTTCTGGAACTCCCACGGCAAGAGAGGCAGAGGTAGACCAAGAAGCACATGGAGAAGAGAGCTGGAGACAAAGCTGAAAATGATGTGAAGTACGTGGATAGAACTTGAGATGAATGCATGTGACAGGAGGATTTGGCATATGTTTGTCCTTGGAGAGCTGATGGTAAATGAATGAATATCGCAATATGACAGAGTATTGAGAAAACAGCCATAACACTGCCATTTAGCTCAATCATACGTATACTGACACCTGCCGACAGCCACGAACATTACAGGTAAAGTGCAAACACCTTGTACCCTGTTACGCCACTCTGAATTTAAAAAAACAAAACAAATGGATGGTACCTAAATAGTTTAAAAAACACACACACGCACATATATATGCAATTTCACATAAAACACGGGTGTGTGTGTGCGCGCCAAAGGAAAGATCCGCCCCAAATGCTTTAGGTCTGCCCCTGACACTTGTATTGTTCTTGTCACCAGCTCCACATTAGTGACCTAAATATTAATGTATAAAATATATAAGTATGCAAAGCTGCAACAAATACGGTGTGGTATTATGATATGATTTATATTCATTTATGGTGAGTCCTAGGCAAATTTTCTAAGCTAGTGGAGCCAAGGTTTTGGCTGTGGGACATATAAAAACCTAGAAATGATCATAGACACACACAAACTTCAATGATATGAGTGTGTGTCAAGGTCAGAATGCATCATACTGTACTCACAGGAAAAGTCCCAGAAACAAGTAAATAGAGTAGACAAAAGAAAAACTGGGCAGACAATGTTCAGAAATGGACACGAAAGATCTTTCAAAGAGTAGAAATACTGGCCCAAGATGGACAAAGGTGAAAACAAATAATAAAGTGTTCAATGGACAGTAATATCTAAAAGGCCTCATATCTTCCTTTTCACTCCCTGTGGAGCAATTATAAATTTTCAATTATCTGATCTACGGTTTGGAATAGACTACAAGGAGCGACACTGCCACTGGACAATTAGCAGCAGCTGAATGTGTTGTCTAAAATATAATGTGTGTAAAAACAGAGTTTAAAAATTTAGATTTGCTTTAAAATTCACTAAAAAGTAGAAAATAATATTTTCCACAGTGAGATTAATTCAGAAAATGATTAAATTGAAGTAAGGAAAAATAAAAATAAGAATATTCATATGGTGTATTATACTATGCTATTGAAAATAATAGACACTGCTTGTATTCTAATTATTTTTTCTCCATTACATTTTATTTTAAAATTTGATCACCATTTTCCTGGACTTTTCTAGGTCCCTTTAATGATGAAGTTATGTATGTTTGAACTAAGTTTCTGTTTGGTTTTGACCAAATTTTATATTTTACAAATCCTCATTCATTTTCCTTATCAACTATAAACGCATTGCCATATTTAAGAAAAAAACTTAGAAAGAACGAACTCTAAAACTTCAGTATTATATAAAGACTTGAAACAACAGCAAATTCATAGCATGAAACATGGAGGAACCACCACCTCTTTAAGAGTTAATGTAGTGTTTACTTCAGAGGCTATGCTCCTTTCTTTATGAGAATGACTGACATTTTTTTATACTTACAAAAAGAAGAAAAAAGAAAGATAAGTAAATAATTTTTTTATTGTTGAAGATTGTGTCTATATAAAACAAGTAAATTTCTGAGAGTGGTATTCTTAAACCATTTTCTGCTTAAAAAAATTAAACCCTTCACATGAGCCTAATTGCCACAACTGTTTCATTCCATATGAGACAGCTCAGAATGTCCTGCTTGCTGTCACGAAGTGGATTTAAAGTCTAGAGGTTGTCCTAATATAGAGACAAGACCCTAGTGGTAAGAAAGTCCGAGAAGTTAGAATTTAGATGAAAATGACGTGACTGTGGAAAGATGAGACTATTGGCCCAAGGGTGGGAACCTGAACTGATTCTCTCTTGTCGCTTCATGACTTCAGAATTGCTATAGCCTCACCCCCCTCTAACTGCCTTTAAACAAAAGGAGATAGATTGTCAAAAACCACAGACACACTATACAGATGACAGATACGTACAGTACAGTATAGAACCTGATCCAGTTGCAATATATGTATAGTTTATTTACACAATCAACAAATAAAATTCATCATGCAGTAAGAAATAAATATCGTGCACTGTTGCACGGACCTGGAAAACAAAGAATCAATTAAATAGATAACCACACACAAACCCCAACTACATTGACTCTGTCAGTCACCCTGCTGGGGAAAAATAGAATGATTAATGATTTTAACCACACTCTAACTGGTGAGGTCTCAACTTAAGCCTCCACTGTCTACTACTATATGATTATCTACTGTCTCTGTCCTGCTGACTCTGCCTACACGAATGTGCACACACCTTCTAACTCGTTAAGCGATAAGCGTAGCTAACTAAAACACTGGACTGCTACCTAGTAGACTTTAGTACCATCTATTACTCAGAAACTATCATCAGACCCTACTGGTCCCGTCTCTCTCTTCTCCCTCTCTCTATCTCTTTGCTTCAGTGTCTCTCTAACACTCTTGACATCGGCTGAGGTGGCGTCTCCATTTACACCTTCTCTCGTTGACTTGTCAGAACCAGGAATGATATCCCTGTCTCCTGCTTCTGATTTCTACACTGATGACTTGGTTTTCAAGCTCGAGGTACTTGAATCACTTGTAGAAGCTTCATGGCTGCTGACCGACTTCTTACTTGCCCCGTAACCCGCTCAACGGTTTAGGGACAGACAGCTTTATTATGGCTGTATAAAACTTTAGACCAATCTCCCAGCCACGTGCTGTTGTCGGAGTGGTATAATGAGCTACATGCTCTGGATTATAAGACAAATCCTGTTCCCAGCTGAAGATTGTCTTCGCTACCTGGGACCGTAGGTTATTTTCTTTCGCCTCTGGCGATATTGAGCTCTCGACTCCTGCAAAATGCCAACTTTGTCGTGCGTAATTTGTATGGGACCAAACTACATGCTCCACCTTTTACCATGAACCGCTGTGGACACAAAAATACAACTTATGTACATCAACTTCAACATATCTCATCTCTAACCTATATCTCCCATAAATCCTCACCTCCCTCACTCAATACAGCTCCCCTTCACCCGCTATGCACAATGATACATAAATATTTCCAACCACGTGTCACTCCATCTCACGCTCCTTCCCTTCCCCGCTTTCAATGATAATCTTACAGGTACGCAAACAAAACTCCAGACAATTGTCTGACCTTAATCTGTTGTCACGCCCGACTAACCATGTGCCCAAACAATTCAACTTTAGGAAAATTCCCTGGGCGAAATTCTTTGGTCTCCTTTATAACATTGACACATGAGGTTTCCCTGCTTAATCCAAAAATTAAATTACTCTTCTCAATGCATTCCCAAACATTAAAGGCACAATAATCTAACATATGCACCATTAGATGCCCAATAAAATTATACTTGTAAATATACAGAAATTAATGGTGGTTTACCCAACACACTACATACTACAAAACGCCTGTGTATCTAATAGCTAAACCTCACAGTAAATATCTCAAAACTTCACACCCTCCATATAGACTGACTATTATCCTAGAAAGAATTATGCACACTCTACATTTACATCACTTCTACAAAGAAAGTAATGGATGGCACTTACGTTTATAAAATATTAGTTAACTTCCCAAAGAAGCTTAGAACCCACTAATATTACGGCTCTAATAAAATTATGAACATACCAGTTTATTGCGTTTCTTCCGCATGGAGCAGACAATAAATGCTAGATTCACGGTAGTGAATTTCATCAGACAAAGGGGTTCTTCCAAAGACCGGTTGAGTATATATAGAAGAAAAACCCCCGCAGACTTTTGCCCTACGTCATAGCTAAGAACCCAATGAAATCGCTTATAAAATTATTAACGGGGTCTTACGCCAATAGATTTGAAAGCAAGTCGTGAGCTGTTTATGCGCGCGTTTCTACTTGCGTCATATTGCGTGATCCCAGCAACGGAAAATTTCCATCCCGTGAATATCTCACGCGCTGTTAAACAAAGACTTGACCGCGATAATTCTTTAACAAAGAACCTGGGACCACGAGATCGCGATTAATTTAACAAAGAAAACCCTAGTGATCGCAAATTAACTTTTAGAAAAGAAACTGGTGTGAGTATAAACTAAACCTACTGTCATAAAACTCAATAAAATACCTACAGAAAAAGACCAAACACATAATAATTTAGAAAGAGAAGAAAACTGGGCCTGTTGAAAAGACAGAATTACAGTACAGCATCACACTTGCTTGCCCAGGACTCTTCACAGAAAGAAGAAAGCTATTGCCATGCTCCCCAACAATCACAAACACCACTGAATGGCTCAGAACGCATAGAACTTCTTCAACTTAGCATTGACTGTGAAAGAGTGATGAGATCAGCAGCCCTAGTTAAACAACAACAACAAACCCATTTTTCTATCAGCTTTTTTGTTTGACTTGCAGGATGTCCAGTATGTAGATATTGATCACATGGACAAACAGAAGATCTTCACCGTCAGCCATGACAGGTTTCCAGGCTTGAATGACTATTTTGAAGAATTGCAGAAACAGGGAATGAGAGTGATATGCATTCTAGTAAGTTCTAGAAATTAGTAGTAATAACTGTAGTTTATTAAACCTCTTTTATCTTGTGTCAGGATACAGAATGGATCTCTGTATTTAGTTATGAGCCACAGACAAACATGATCTGTTAGTTGCACAGAGAATGTCTGTAGATGTTCCTTTCATCACAGCTTTTTATACAGTGTTAGTTTGTGATCTGTAAGAATGCCTGTGTATCGTAGCGGCCTATCTAAAACACTTTTCTAACTCAACTTGCATTGCATTTTAAAATATAAAAAGAGGAGATAACATACAGAATTGTTCATCGTCTTTTTTGTGTGTGTGTGAAACACTGAAAGAAGTGAACAAACTTTAATGTGACAGTGGCGAGGACAAAAGAAGTACTGTATGTGTATTTTAAAATCATGATTGAATAAATGTGACAAACGATGATGTCTTGAGGTCTTTGAAGTAGAGATTTGTTTGTTTTTGAAACTAAAAATTGTTAGTACTTTAAAAGAACACTAAAAATAAAGAACTTGATTTTACAGGATCCTTGCATGATCTCCAATGAAACAAATTATCTTCCCTATGAAGAAATGAAAAAAGTTGGCGGAAACATCAAGTGGGACAAAGATGTTCAAGTGCCTGCTAACAGCTCTGACATAGATAGAGCTATTTTGGGATATGTAAGTTAAATGTTATGTGAGTTGTGTGACCTTGTAACATTTTAGATACGTGAAATAGCCACATGCATTATTTACACAAGGAATGTTTAATCTAGATACATATGGAAAATGTGTAAGCTCTTTACAAGTACTTTTAAGCTAGTCAGATGGGAATGTGTAAGTTTGCCACATTTTGGAAAGTGTAAGTTTGCCACATTTTGGAATGTGTAAGTTTGCCACATTTTGGAATATGTAATCTAGTCTCAGACACTGTCATAGGAGAATGAAGTGTTGGAGACTTCACTACAACAGGCCTCAGCTGTATGGGTTGGGGTAACCTTTTCCCATAATTGCTGCCTTTGCCTTCCAAAACTTAAGAGCAGAGTTACCTCTGCAAATTTGCAAATAACGAAAATGTCAAAACTACAACAGTATAATGCAGCCAAGCTTCACTGAGCAACATAAAGCACAAACCTTCCCTACTCAGCATTTTCTTGCATTGAGGTATATCTGGATTCATCCTTATTTGACCACCTGATAAGCACAATGCTATAGTATACAGATGTGGAAGTGAATTGCTGTCTGTGAGGCTAATTACACCCTCATTGACTCTTGAAATCATCTACACACTTCCCCCTGTAGTGAAACATGTTGAGAACCCAACATTGCATACTAAGCTTGGAGGAGTCACTTGAGCCACAGACATATCTCTGGCTTTTACCTGGTTGGCATCATGCAGGAGGATCTCACTATGGACCCATGATAGGCAGAGGGAGCTGAAAAGTGGCTCTTTGTAGGACATGAAAATGCCTTGGGAGAGCCCAGAACCAGAGCATAGTATTTTAGCTCTGCCTATGTGGAGAGTCCTCTTGGATGGCAGAGAATGCACAGTATGCCACATGCTTCCTCCTCCTAGCTTGAGACCAGATGTGATTATCATTTACATGTAAGCCAAGCTGTAGAAACTTTAGCTCATGACTTCAACTCAACATGTTTTGGAATGGCAGAAAAGCTACAGGAAAAGCGTAGATCTACAGTGTAGATAATACCAAGGACTCTTCAACTTGATATTGGCTGCAAAAGAGCAAGAAGCTCAGCAGCCCTAGTTAAGCAACGACCTGTATTTTCATAATGATAAAATAAAACCATGTGTGATAATGTGATACATGATAAACTATGTGATACATGACAAACTGCGTATAACAAATTATGGTATCAGGTGACATTATTCCAGATCATATTCTCAACAACAACAAAATGTGTTGTTGTTCACACTTTATTTTATTTATTTCTTCTGCTTCTTCTCCTTTTGTACACTGTCAGACATCTACTTGAATGTTTTCAAAGAAAGCAGTAGTCAGCTTAAGGCTGTTTGCATCTCTGTAGAGCTTTTCCACAAATGGTACCGGTGACAGCCCACATGCACTTTCTCTGTTCCTCATATGTTGGACATCTTTGAAGTAGATGTTCAGCAGTCATTTTATCAGTGCCACAGTTACACTCATTGGTAGTTCCTATCTTTAGCTTCTTGAAAAGATGATATTCTAATCTGTTGTGGCCCATCTGGAGTCTGAATATTACCACTTGTTCTCTTCTGTTGAGCTGGTAGTATGCAACATTTTGTGTGTGACCTGGATGCTCTACATCTGATTCTGATAAAACTCTTTGCCTCTTCAAAAGTTTTGCTTGCATCAGGCTGAGGTAGCTTTCCACCTTCATTTGCCAATCAGCCAGCCTCTTCATTGCCAGGGATGTTATAGTAAGATGGGATCCATTGGATCACAACTCTTTTGAATTGTTGACATAGTTTGTGGAGCACTACTCTTAGGTCATCCAGGTCTGCATTATTTTGACTTCTCACCGTTGCAATTACTGACAGTGCATCTGTGAAGAAAGCATTTGTTCTCTCTGTGCTTTTCTCTGTTATTATAACCTCTGCTGCAGTTTTCAAGACCTCTGCCTCTGCTTTTGAGTTACTTGAGAATGTTCCTGTTGCCACTGACAACCTTTTTTAGTGTACCAGGGCTTAAGCTCAGAAGGACACCTCCACTTCCATCTCCATTTTCTGTTGCATTTGTTGCTGAGTGCCATCTGTGTAAGTATGGGTTCAAGTGTTGTGGGTAATGTTTCTCCATGTATTTTATCACTATGGATTTTCTCTTTGTTTGCAGTCTGGCTCTTCTTTCTCTCAATTACAGGAATGTTTTCTATCATTTCAGGGAAATGATGTTGTTTCAAAACTAGAAGCTTGTGTGCAGTGTTTAATTGTTGATATTGCATTCATGGGGAACTGCTCTCATCTTTGTTGTGGTTGATTCTACAAAATTGCTTTGGTTGAGTCTTTGCCTTCGTCCCTTGAATTGTTCAGCTTGTTACTGGGCCCTGCTGTCTCTTCTATCCTACATTGGTTAGAGGCATGTAATCTTTTTGAGTTCTTTTATAAGTGTTGTCTTCATGCCTGCTGTTATAATTCTCATTGCTTGATTTTAGAGTTTGCTGATTTTATTGAAGTTTGACTTAGCTGCTGTTGCCTACACTGCAATGCCATATTCTAGGACTGTTTTCACTCGCCCTGTGTATAACGTCTTTAGCACTCTCTCATCTGCACCCCCAAGCTGTTTCAGCAAGTTTGTTCATAATTGTCATTTTTTGCCTTGCTCTCATCTGGTTTTTTTCAACTTGTTTTTTTCCAAAGTCAAATGGCGATCAAAAGTAATGCCTAGGTAGTTTGATTTTCATTTAGATGTAGATTTTTCCTGTTTAGCACCAGTTTGGAACTCTGTGACGTGGCTGGTACCAAACTGTATCGGCTTCTGCCGTTCCTTTGGGTCTACCAGCTGCGTGGAGAGGGGGAACATGCTGCATGGGCAACAGCTTGATCTCCATATATAACTGTGCCCAAGCTCGCGCCCTGGAGAGGACACTCCAGCTTCACCTTATAGGTGTCAGCAAAACACGGGAAGTAGCAGTTACCGGTTATAAGCATTTTGCCCCATTGGCGTAGGGCATGGCGCCAGGGGCTACTTCCGACAGTGGGAGAGGTTCTAGGATCTCACTGGACAGCTACCACCCGCTTCAAGCTGGGCAGCCCCCAGTCAATAAGGTGTTGTCCCACCACTGTCTGCTTTCCCCACTGGGTGCATGGGGATTAGGGTCAAACCCGAACTGTGGACAGAAAATTTTTCACCAAGCAATTATCGTAATAATAGAAATAAGCAAACTCTCAGACTCAGATTTGGATGCTGGAACGTCAGGACAATGTTGACTGGACTATCCGAAAACCTACAGGATGTAAGCGATGTAAGGAAGACAGCAATAATTAATGATGAGCTTAAACGACTTCAGGTAGATATAGCTGCACTTCAGGAAACGCGCCTGGCGGGCTCTGGAACGGTGAGCGAGAAGGACTAAACATTTTATTGGCAAGGGAAAGATCCTAATACAACTAGAGAACACGGAGTAGGTTTTGCGGTCAAAAAATCGCTAACCAAAATGGTTGAACCAGGTGAGAATGGATCAGAACGCCTGTTAACACTCCGCCTGCAAACTAGCACAGGTCCCATCACCCTTGTCAGTGTGTATGCTCCTACTCTGTACTCTGCCTCAGAAGCTAAAGATGAGTTCTACAAGAATCTAGCAGCAGTCATTAAAAGCATACCTAGGCAAGAACAGCTTGTTCTCCTTGGTGACTTTAACGCTAGAGTGGGTGCCGATAGTGTTTCATGGCCTTCATGTCTGGGCAGGTTTGGTATTGGCAAGATGAATGAAAATGGACAATGGCTCTTAGAGTTGTGTGTCCACCATGACCTCTGCGTGACCAACACCTACTTTCAGACAAAACCCCAGCATAAGGTGTCATGGAGACACCCACGATCCAAACACTGGCACCAACTGGACCTGATTCTCGTCAGAAGGCCACTTCTCAGGTCTGTGCTCTTCACTCGCTCGTACCATAGTGCAGACTGTGATACAGATCACTCCTTGGTTTGCTGCAAAATCAGAGCACAACCAAGAAAACTCTATCGTGTCAGACATGAAGGGAAACCATGCATTGATACCAGCAAGATGTCAGACCCTGTCATGATCGCTCAATTTACTGCGACCTTCAATAAAGTGCTCAGTAGCCCTCAGCATGGTGATACTATTACAAAGAACAGGGAGCATCTACGGAACACCATTCAAAGTACTGCACTTGCCACCTTTGGTAAGAAAACAGCAAAGTCAAATGACTGGTTTGATGCTTCATCAGATGTGATGGCACCTGTCATTGAAGCTAAGCGCAGTGCTGCGAATTAATACAAACGTTCACCGAGTGCTAGAACCCTACAGATCCTGAAGGCTACGAGAAGCAAAGTTCAACAAACTGCTCGACGCTGTGCAAATGACTATTGGCTCCAGCTCAGTGAGAGCATCCAGACCGCAGCGCAAACAGGCAACATTAGACAAATGTATGATGGTATAAAGAAAGCACTTGGCCCCCCAAAAAAGTAAGACGGCACCGCTAAAAACCATCAGCGGATAGAAGCTAACCGATAAGGGTAACAGATGGAGAGGTGGGTCGAGCACTACTCTGAACTTTACGCTAGAGAAAATACCGTTACGCCTGCAGCCCTTGATGCTGTCAAATGTCTGCCAACTATGGAGGAGCTGGATGCCGAACCAACATTAGAGGAACTCAGCAAGGCCATTGATAGCTTGGCCTCTGGCAAAGCACCAGGCAGTAATGGGATTCCTCCTGATTTAATCAAATGCTGTAAGAGCACGCTATTACATCCCCTGCATAGGATGCTGTGCCAGTGCTGGGAAGAGACAACTATTCCTCAAGACATGCGAGATGCCAAGATTGTAACACTGTATAAAAATAAAGGAGACAGAAGTGATTGCAATAACTACAGAGGCATCTCTCTTCTTAGTAATGTTGGTAGGGTTTTTGCCATAGTCATCTTAATGCGACTACACAAGTTAGCTGAGCGCATATATCCAGAGTCACAGTGTGGATTCCGAGCTGGTAGATCAACAACAGACATGATCTTCTGTCTCCGCCAGCTTCAGGAAAAATCAAGAGAGCAGAAAAGGCCTTTATATATCGCCTTTATAGACCTCACAAAAGCATTTGACCTGGTTAGTAGGGATGGACTCTTCAAAATCCTCCTGAAAATAGGCTGCCCTTCTAAAATGCTGGAAATGATAAAGTCATTCCATGACAACATGAAGGGAACAGTCCAATATGCTGGAAGCACGTCACAGCCCTTTGACATACGAAGTGGCGTTAAACAAGGCTGTGTTCTGGCTCCGACCCTCTTCGGAATCTTCTTTGCCTTACTCCTGAAACATGCATTCAGAGATGCAACTGAAGGAATATGCCTTCACACTAGGTCAGATGGCCGTCTGTTTAATCTTTCAAGGCTAAAGGCAAAAACAAAAATCAGAAGGGTCACTAAAAGAGACTTGTTGTTCGCTGATGATGCTGCAGTCGTCACTCAAAGCCAACAGGAGCTTCAGAGCTTGATGAATCGCTTCACTAAAGCATGCAAGGACTTTGGCCTCACAATAAGTCTAAAGAAAATGAATGTGCTGAGTCAGGATGTGTGTGCTGCACCAGTTATCACTATCGATGACTGTGAATTGGCAGTGGTGCACCACTTCACATACCTAGGGTCTACCATCAATGACAAACTCTCACTGGACACAGAAATTGACAGCCGCATTGGCAAAGCTGCAGCTACCTTTGCCCGCCTTACATCGCGTGTTTGGGGAAACTCCAAACTCACAACGAAGACCAAAGCTGCGGTATATAACGCCTGCGTACCAGCACACTCCTTTATGGCAGCGAGACCTGGACGACCTATGCTAAGCAAGAAAGAAGGCTCAATACCTTCCATTTACGGTGTCTACGCCACATCCTCGGCATCTCGTGGAAAGATAAAGTGACAAATGTCGAGGTCTTGTCACGTGCTGTCCTTCAAAGTATGTATACACTGCTTAGACAGCGCAGACTTCGCTGGCTTGGCCATGTTTGCCGCATGGAAGATGGTCGCATCCCAAAAGATATCTTCTACGGACAATTAGCAGATGGCAAGAGAACAGTTGGGCGACCACAGCTGAGGTTCAAAGATGTGTGCAGGAGAGATATGAGGGCACTGGACATGGATCCAGCAACATGGGAGGATGAAGCTGCCGATCGCACTAAGTGGCGATGCTATTTATGGCGCCAACTTAGACTGAGCGAAAAGAGGCTCACACAACAAGCAGAGGAGAGGAGAAAACGTCGAAAGGAGCACCAGGAAAATAAGCAGCTGAGGGCTGCCACCTCAGGGGCGCAATCCTATAGTCAGTTATGACTGAAGGGGCTATTATATTATTATTATTATGGAACTCTGTGGTTTATTTGAGAAGGAGAACACAGTGTATGTTGTTTTTCTTTCATTCATCTTCATTAGTCATGTTTTTGCCCACTCTTCAAGTCATGTTAGTGCTAACTGCATCCGAATGTTTGCATTAATGATATACTCTTCAGAGATCCACAGGGCTAGGTCATCTGCAAAGGTGGCATTGTGTGTTCTTCTTTGGAGTATTTTCTGTTGTGTCATTTATGTATGCAAGGAACAGTGTAGGTGACAGGACTCCCCCTTGGGGGGACTGCCTGCTCTAATATAAACTTATTGTCTGTCCTTGTAGCTTTACTCTGGCAGTTCTGTTCTCAAGGTAGTGGCCAATCCATTTATACATTCACCCACACACACCACTTCTGTGCAGCTTGACTGTCAATCCCTCTTTCCATACTTTATCAAAAGTTTTTTCTAAATCTACCCAAACCACTAGTGTGTGTTTTTTCTCTTGGAAGTTTATTTATTTAATTTTGTTGTATTCAGGTCTGGCCACAGGGCAAAACAGTTTTCCCAGATTACTTGAAGGACTCTGTGAAACAGGTCTGGAAGAAACTGATAGTTGATTATAGAAACAACCTCACATTTGATGGAATCTGGATTGTAAGTTCTGACAAATGTTTACTAGCAACATCACATAAATGGAGCTGTTGGTTGATTATAACAAAAATATTCAATGGACTGTGAATTGTAAGCTGTGTCAGATGTTTACTAGTTAGATCAAAGCTGATAGATTTACTGGCACAAACTAATATGTTACATACATACATGTACATCATGATTTCAGAAATCATTAGTACAGGTTCTTTCTAGTTCTTTTACTACTGCAACTTGTTTGTAGTTACTGTAAGCCCTCTAAGATTATCACATTTCTGATATGACATAATCTGGCATAGTTTTATGGTACTTCAAATTACTTCTCCCTGTTGAAGGTTCTATTGAAGAGAGAAATACCATTAACATAATCGAGTTATAATTAGTATGTGCTGTATTTTGAATGTACTTTTATGTTGTGTGTACTTGTTTGTCATGTGTATCTGGTCTATGTGATGTATATTATGTTGTTGTTGTTGTTACATGTTGTTGCCGAGAAACCTACACTAGCATTATTTGTGCTATTGTTAGAATGAGATAAACAGTTAGGACAGCTCACAAAGGAAAAAAATAATGAATGAAAATAATAATAATTGCTACTGACAATAGTTCAAGGTAACAGCTCACGTATACTAAAAGTGGGTGTTCATCTAGAGACGTAAATAGAATGTTCGAGAACAACAAAGCTTGACCAATGAATTTAATCCAAAAGTATTGGGTTAACAAATCAGAGAGTGGCAAGGAAACACACCACACTGAGATGACCAGAGGTCATTAGTACTTAGGAGATTTGAGCAGCTGTGCAGACAGGTTGTATGTCTGTGGTTGTACGTCTGTGGTTGTACAGACTGGCTCTCACGAGTATATACATATGTCCAGCTACTTCAAGCAAGTGTTAATCTATCAAAAGATAGATATTATTTCTGTAGTGTACAGGAGGTGTATATTTTGATAGGAGAACAGAGATTAAGATCTCTCTTGTGAGAATATGATTGTAGGTACATTTTATGCCTTCATTCATTCATAACCCTCCACTCCCAAAGGAGCATAGGCCTTCAACAAACACATGCCAAGTCCTCCTGTCACGTGCCATCATCTCAAGTTCTTTCCACGTTCTCCTTATCATTTTCACTTCTGTTTCCAGCTCTCTTCTCCATGTGCTTCTTGGTCTACCTCTGCTTCTCTTGCCCTGGGGGTTCCAGAACAAGGACTGCCTTGTAATGCTATCAACAGGTTTCCTCAGTGTGTATCCTATCCATCTCCATCGTCTTCTTCTCATCTCTTGTTCCACTGGCACTTGTCTAGTTCTTGTCATCAGTTCCACGTTGGTAACCTTGTCATACCATTTTAATCCCTCTATTCTACGCAAGCATCCATTTATGAAAGTCTGTAGCTTTTTGGTAGTTGTCTTTGTTGTTCTCCATGTCTCAGAGCCATACAATAGGACTGACTTCACATTTGAGTTGAAGATTCTTATTTCCGTGTTGGATCCAATTTCTCTTGATCTCCATATATTTCCCAATGCAATGAAAGCTCCTCTTGCTTTCTGTATTCTTATTTTGATATCACTGTCTGTCCCTCCAACTTTATCTATATTGCTACCAAGATATGTGTACGATTCTACATCTTGTATTGGTGTATCTTCAAGTTCAACCCTGTTATCATTACCTGCATTTATTCTCATTATCTTTGTCTTTTCCCTGTGTATTTTCAGACCCTATTGCTGTGACCTCTCATCGAGTGTTTTCAATTTGTCCTGCATCTGATTACGGTTATGGGACAGAAGAGCTAAGTCATCAGCAAAATCCAGATCATCCAACTGCTTAGTCAGAGTCCACTGGATTCCGTTTCTGTTGTGTGTTGTCGATGTTCTCGTAACCCAGTCTATTGCTAGTAAGAAAAGAAATGGAGACAAGAGGCATCCCTGTCGCACTCCTGTTCTTATCCCAAACGGTTCTGTAAGCTGTCCTTCATGAAGAACTCTGCATGTCATGTCTTCATATGTTTTCTTTAAAATTAATGATCTTCAGGGGAACTCCATAATGCCTCATCAATTTCCAAAGTGATTCTCTGTCTACACTGTCAAATGCCTTTTCGTAGTCCACAAATCCGATGTATAGTGGTGAATTCCATTCCAAACTTTGTTCAACTATTATTCTCAAAGTGGCTATCTGGTCTGTACAGGATCTGTTTTGTCAAAAACCTGCTTGTTCATCTCTCAGTTTCTTGTCTATGGACTCTTTTAATCTTTCAAGGATAATCCTGTTTAATACTTTTCCTGGCACTGATAGTAACATTATTCCTCTATAATTTGTGCACTCTTGTAAATTTCCATTCTTAGGCAACTTAACCAGATATCCTTCCTTCCATTCTGCTGGTATCTCTTTCTTTTCCCAGACTTTACCAAGTAATTTATATAACATCTCTGTAGCCGTGTCGATATCTGCTTTGATGGCCTCATTAGTGCTTAGGAGATTCGAGCAGCTGTGCAGACAGGCTGTATGTCTGTGGTTGTACGTCTGTGGTTGTACAGACTGGCTCTCACGAGTATATACATATGTCCAGCTACTTCAAGCAAGTGTTAATCTATCAAAAGATAGATATTATTTCTGTAGTGTACAGGAGGTGTATATTTTGATAGGAGAACAGAGATTAAGTTCTCTCTTGTGAGAATATGATTGTAGGTACATTTTATGCCTTAAGATTGATTTATGTGCTTGAGAACATTTGTAGAGGCATGATTAGCCAGTTGGCCAAGAGAACACTATGAATATTTAAAGGAAACGGAAGGCTATAAATATATTAAAGAAAACTGAATGTTATGGAGGAGCAACTCTAAGTAAAGGTTGATCTACTAAGACTCTAAGTAAAGGTTGATCTATCAAGAGATAGATATTACTTCTAAGAAACAGTGAGTGTTTATTTCCACATGAGAACCGCAATTATGCTCTCTCTCTAGTAAGTATTTGACTGTGAGTATATATTATGCATAAGACTGATTCTTGTTTCTAAGAACGTTTATAGAGGCAAGATTAACCAGTTCGGCAAGAAAATTCTATAAATATATTAAATGAAACTGAATGCTACTGAGGAGCATAGGTACCACAAGTATATAGTGGCAGATTTGGAAGACTAAGAATGTCTAAAGGAGATAATATGATAAAGAGGAATATAAAAGTTTACAAGATATAGAGCTCACGGAAGAAGTACCCATAATGTCCAAGGATCCAATTTATGACTATATGTGAGCTCCATTATTTGAATTACCTTGTCATGCTTGTTAACAGTATTGTGTTATTAAAAGTTCTAATGTATCAGCATGAATTTGATTTGGTCCTTACATGTTGCTGAACTTATGCCATTATTGTACACACTACCACTATATGAGAAGTCACTACAATAACATCAAAGAAGGAACTGAACGAACCTGGGATATTAAAAGGATAGTAGTATCATCCAAGAATTACCACCTCTGGCGGAGTTGACCAGTGATAATATTAACTTGAACTTGGAAGATAAAGCGAAGAAGTTTGTAATATATAAACTACGCTATCCCATCTAATTGGTGCAGTGAAGCGCGACGACAATGTCTTTTGTCTGTATGATTCCATGTTTTGTAAATCACATGAGGTAGTTTGAGAGAGGCTTTCCTTACACGCTAAAGAAAGTAATTAGTAACTGACCACAAGACACAAAAGTAATTGATAACTGATTACAGGATATGAATGAACCAGCCAACTTTGGCACAAATGAAGACAGACCTTTCAACTGGCCTGAAGAAGACAAGCCCTACTGGAGTCTAAAATGTCCCAGCAACTCATGGGAAGATCCTCCCTACCGTCCCAGTAAGTTATTTGTTATAGAGTCCTATGCCTCACAGGAAGCTGAAAGCAAACTGTGATGTTGATGATGGTTGATGTTTGTTATACTCATCAAATTATGATAGGTGATGTTTGTTATACTCATCAAATAATGATGTTGATGATGGTTGATGATTGTTATATGCATCAAATTATGATGTTGATGATAGTTGATGTTTGTTATACTCATCAAATTATGGTGTTGATGATAGTTGATGATTGTTATACTCATCAAATTATGGTGTTGATGATGGTTATACTCATCAAATTATGATGATGGTTGATGTTTGTTATACTCATCAAATTATGATGTTGATGATGGTTGTTATTCTCATCACATTATGATGTTGATGATAGTTGATCTTTGTAACACTCATCAAATTATGATGTTGATGATGGTTGATGATTGTTATACTCATCAAATTATGATGTTGATGATGGTTGATGATTGTTATACTCATCAAATTAAGATGTTGATTCATGATTGATGTTTGTTATACTCATCAAATTATGATGTTGATGATGGTTGATGTTTGTTAAATTCATCAAATTATGATGTTGATGATGATTGTTATACTCATCAAATTATGATGTTGATGATGGTTGATGATTGTTATACTCATCAAATTATGATAGTTGATGATGATTGATGTTTGTTATACTCATCAAATTATGATGTTGATGATGGTTGATGTTTGTTATACTCATCAAATTATGATGTTGATGCTTGTTATACTCATCAAATTATGATGTTCATGATGGTTGATAACTGTTATAGTCATCAAATTATGATGTTGATGATGGTTAATTATTCTAATAGTCATCAAACTATGATGTTGATGATGGCTGATGTTTGTTATACTCATCAAATTATGATGGTTGATGTTTGTTATATCAAATTATTCCTTCCTTTATCTCATAACCAGCTAGGTAATTGTTGGAGCACAAGTTTCTTTAATATACATAACAGAAAACACAACTGTATACACATAACACAAGAATACATGCAACATAAAACAAGAATACATGCCACATAAAACAAGAATACATTCCACATAAAACAAGAAAACACACCACATAAAACAAGAATACACGCAACATAAAACAAGAATACTCGCAACATAGAACAAGAATACGCGCCGCATAAAACAAGAATACATGCCACATAAAACAAGAATACATTCCACATAAAACAAGAATACATTCCACATAAAACAAGAAAACACACCACATAAAACAAGAATACACGCAACATAAAACAAGAATACTCGCAACATAGAACAAGAATACGCGCCGCATAAAACAAGAATACATTCCACATAAAACACACCACATAAAACAAGAATACACGCAACATAAAACAAGAATACTCGCAACATAGAACAAGAATACATGCCACATAAAACAAGAATACACGCAACATAAAACAATAATATATGCAACATAAAACAAGAATACGTGCAACATTGAACAAGAATACGCGCCACATAAAACAAGAATACACGCCATATAAAACACATGCATACTGTTGAGGATTGTTGCATAGTTTGCGAGCATTTTGGTTTTATCTTGATTTGGATGGTTGCACCCTGCAACACCTCAACTCAACTAGTTGAACTTCTAAGGGTACGCGTAAAAAGTTGGATGACGCATGAAGCCTAGTAACAAGCATAGTCTTAGTGTAGCCTTCGGGCATATAGCAGTGTTCAGAATTATTTGGCAGAGCCACAAGCCAATGTATATAACTGTCGATGTTTGGGCTTTTAAAGCTGATATAATAATATGTGGATAAGGACCAGTGAGTCCATAATTGTGTAACGCGTTAGGGATAAAACGCAAGAATTTATATACGCAATATTCGGGAATTATGAACGCAATGTTATTGTATAAAGCTAATGAAAGTGACATGGCTAGTGTAGCATGGCGAGTGATGCCAAATTGAGAATATTATACAAAGTTCTGACGTGAATGTTAGGCATTGATCCTAAGCAATAATGGAATAATTAGCAGAGATGCATTGACGCTGCTTAAATATGGTAATGTGCCAAGTATTTGGATATAGATAATGAACAATCATTATGATGGTTAAAAATTAACGCACAATGTCTTGTGCACGATAAACTACAAACTGTGATGTATCATGTATTTTTCAATGTGGAAAACACATACCTGTCAACCTCCTGAGACAAAAATCTGTACGCCGGACCACAAAAATCCTTACAAACACCCAAAAATCCTTACGCAAAAAATATATTAATAAATTATACGCAATACAGTTTTAAAATGAGAAATGACATATACAAATCTATTAGCATTTGAATTATTGTGATATAAAACATGCTAATAGTCTCAAACTGTTCTTTACATATAAAAAACTTAGTGATCATGATGTACACTGTTCTTTCGATGTACAGTGTTTTGTATTATAATCAACACATGCACTTTTAGCACTTTGCAGAATTGCATTTGTGGGCTTAAAGTCTGCACAGCATGTATCAATGTTAATCTTACACTGTAAAATAGAAGTGAGTGTGTCCGCATTCATGGACCTCCTGCAGTCTGTGTGGATTTTTGTCATCATTGAAAATGATCTTTCGCAGTCAGCATTGCTGTGAGGGAGTATCAGCAGTCGCTGAATGATGACTTTCAAATTAGGGAAGCAGATGGCACCAGTACTAGTTTTCTGGTCAACAACTTCCAGCCAATAGCTACAGAAGCTCTTTTTCTGACCACTATCTGTTAGTAGAGGCACACACACATCAGACAACATACAGTAGTCATCGAACTCATCTTTCAGTGCTTCCTGATCATGATCTTGGGCAAAAGCATCTGCCAATCTGCAGATGTTTGGATACCTGAGATTATCTTTAGTGCTTGGATCTAGCACTTTTAAGTCCTTTAGAACCTGGTTGTCAAAGGAAAATTTATCAGTAATTTTTTTAACCACCGATGTGTAAAAATTTCTGACATCCTCAAAAACATGAACTCTTTACTCCACTATCAAGCTCCATTTCTTCGATAAATGCTCTGTTCAAGAGGCCAATTGCCAGTATGCTGTCATCATGCTGCACCCCACGATCACTAAATTTGATATGCCTCAAGTCAACAACCTGCTTAACATACTTCATCTCCACAAATTTAACTAAAAATTTTCTAAGCAATCTGTCCATCTCCTCCATCATGCCACCAATCTGCAATTGATCTGTTTGAAAGAGTTTATTAAACTCATTTAACAGTGTCAGAATGAAACTCAGAAAATGAAAGTTCAGCTGGGTTAGTGGTGCTTTTAAAAGTTTATGGATGTTTTGGACTCTGCCAGGCTTTTCAACATCATTGTGGCTTTCAAAATAAGATGAGAGAGCTGTATACTGGTTAATAATTCTATCCACTACCTTCTGCAATGACAGCCAGCGAGTCTGACAATGTTTAAGAATATTCAGGTCATCTGCTTCTGTGAATAGTTGGAACTCCTTATAAGCCTTTCGTCGTTTTGAGCTGTGCTCAAAATGATAGTACATGTCTAACAAAAGGTCTTCTACTGGCACAGTCAACTGTTTGATTCCATCTTGTGCACATAAATTTGCAAGGTGGCAAATGCACCCAATACTAAAAACATAAGGGTTCCTCTGCTTGATCCTAGTAAGTACTGAGTTTGATTTCCCCACCATGACATTGCTGTTGTCACTAGCAAAGCCGATGCAATTTTTCCATGGAATATGAAATTTTGTGAACAGATTATCAATATCACTGAATATTGCCTCACTGGTTCCACCACTGCATACAGGCATGTCCAACAATCTCGTTCTTGGTCCCAATCCTTCTTCAAAAACTCTCACCATAATAGCTAACCGCTTCTCTGTTTTCTTGTCATTTGATTCATCAACCATTAATGAGAAGGGTGTTTCCCTGCACAGCTTTATCACTGGTTCTGTTGCAGATGGAGCCAGGCAGTTTTTAATGATAAGTGTTGTCTTGGTCCTCTTCGACTGGAACTTTCTGGCAATATCACTGTCAGGAAATATTACAGGCGCCAAGTCACAAAAGTGATCATCAACAGATGCAGTTAAGTTATGCTGGGCAATGAAATCGGCAAATAAAACTTCAGCCCTTATAATGCCACCCTCTTCCTGCTTTGGCTGAGCAAAACAGGTCTTAATAGATGCTCCCTTCTTCATTGCAAACATTTGTTCATGCAATTTCGATTTAAAATGTACTTTCAGATCATATAATCCTGAATCTACTACTTTAATATCTTTGCTGCATAATCTACAAAAGCATGGGTTGATCCTAACTTGGATGCATCTACAATGCCAGGGAAGAGTTTAACCCATTCGACCTGAAACTTACCATGACCTGCAAGCTTTTGTTTCTTTGAATTAGGCTCAGCCATCATTCAGTGGATGAAATATTTCAACTAATAATCTTTGTAGACGAAGAGAATGATTAAAAAATACAACGAACAAAGCAAACGGCTAACAGCACCAAAAAAAAAAAAAAAAAAATAAACAAAATTATGAACAGAATATTAAAACTAGGAAGAAAAAACGCACCACCAAAAATTTACAAAATTATTACTTACGAGTTGGTAGCTTAAAGTGATAACAGATTGCCACTTTATTAAAAAATAAAGCAGCTAATCTCGAGCGCTGGGGAATAAAGTAGGCCTTCTCAACGCAAAGAAACTTTTTTTTTCTAGTTATGTAGGGCCTACACAGAATATTATGACAATTTATCGGAAATATATTGAGGGGCAAGATGTAGGCCTAACTGAAAAGATTAAGGCCGCGATTAAATTGTAACAAAGCAAAACAACAGCAATATTTAACCAAGTTATAAATAATTAGCTTTTTTAAACAAAATGGCGTCGTTGATAACAGGTAACTTTAAAAATACGTGATGTCACGCCGAAGAACGAAAGAGTTTGAGGCCGAATTCAAAGTGTTTGCCGAATTCTTGGGTATAAAAGGATTGGCAATCCTCCGAATACTGGTCCCAAATGACTCAATACGGTTTGTGTTAGAAAATATCCCTTACAGGGCCTCATTTGGTAATGCCGGTTCAGGGGCGACATTAAATGGGGAACAAAAATCTAAAATTACATTTTAATACTCAACAACGTTGGTCGACTAAACCATGGCATCTATGATCATACGGTTGTTGTTCATGCTAATAATTTTGTTGACCCTGTACACAGTGAAATTCACACCCAAACTATTGAAGGTGTATGGATGCAAGCGAAGAGGAAACAACGTTACCAAGGCGGCACTAGTCGTGGAAAGTATCATTCTTATTTAGCAGAGTTTAAGTGGCGCTATAGTCACAAACAACATGTTTTCGGGCAGTATTTACAATTTTTGTGCGAAAATTTTAACATATAACCTTCTAACATTATTAATACGTATTGACTTCACTTCACTTCACCGGGCGCCAAAAGTTCCTTTTTGGCAATTTCTGTGTTTCAAGAGTAGTTTCCCATTCATTTCTACTCGTATATTTTTTATTATATGTCAAAGCCCTGTAATGGATATTTTCTAACACAAACCATATTGAGTCATCTGGGACCGGTATTCGGAAGAGTGCCAAAGGATTTGATTGGTTGCTGGGAGAGACCTTAGTTTAAAAATGAATGCCGAGATTTCCGGAATGAAAAATAAAAAAAAATTGGTTAAAAAAAAAAAAACCTGGGCTAGAAAATATTTTCTGATTTAAAATTTAAAAAAACTTGGGTTGAAAAATATTTTTAGAATTTAAAAAAAAAAAATTGGGGGGGGGGGGGGGGGGGGGGAGAGAAGAAAAATCCGTACAACGAGTCTGTACGGACTTACACTGCTAAAAGTATCAAAAATCCGTACATTGTACGAAAAATTCGTACAGGTTGACAGGTATGAAAACATGTTAATTGAGAAACTCATGCTGTATTGTTATTGTATCTATTAGAATATATGTAGAGTTATCCACACAAGACTTATTCGATGACGAAGTTTATAAAGTTACAGTTCAGACTGTTGTGTTGCTTTGACCGTTAACATTCCGCATGTTGGTCAAAATGTAAAACTCTGCCATACTAATGAGAATTCAAAGAAATAATAGAACACAATGAAATATTCAATAAGAAATGAAATTTACTGCTAAATGCTCAGTCACACTAATATGCACGAAACTCAAATTGAACCCACTGTTGCAGCAGAATATGATAGTCAGCTAAAGACAGAAGAAGAACACTATATCATACGAATTTAGCCCATAAAAGAAAGTCTGCAACACATACATACAGCATAAAACAAGACTACACACAACATAAAACAATACGTGCCACATAAAACAAGAATACATTCAACATAAAACACATGCATACACATAGCATACAAAAATATATAAGCATACACAATGTACAGAATTACATGTATACACATAGCATACAAAAATATATAAGCATACACAATGTACAGAATTACAAGAATACACATAGCATACAAAAATACATAAGTATTATAAGCATACACAATGTACAGAATTACAAGTATACACATAGCACACAAAAATATATAAGCATACACAATGTACAGAATTACAAGTATACACATAGCATACAAAAATATATAAGCATACACAATGTACAGAATTACAAGTATACACATAGCATACAAAAATATATAAGCATACACAATGTACAGAATTACAAGTATACACATAGCATACAAAAATATATAAGCATACACTGTCAGAATCTGTTTAAACGATGATGTCCCCAGATGTCAGGATACTATACAAGATATATGATGATGGGGTGTGGCGTGTGTGTAGATGAAGATGAACAATGCCAGGGGTATGCAGTAACACAACGCCACTGGTTACAGTTCCATAACATTTATTAGAACATTCACATACATGTCCTGGATATCAAACTTCTTGTCAACAACACTGAACCAATACTTAGGCTAACACTGCCTGTATGGCATAACGAACTACAGTATTCATACACAGTCTCTCCGACTACACAATAACAATGTATAGAATGTCCTTGGTGCGGCCTACACTCTTCGCACACAATAATCCTTCAAACAACTCTACGTGCGGAAAAACACCCTCGCACTAATACAACACCATCCAGGTGTATATCACATATCATTAGTGATAGGCGGCATGAACATCGCCATATAGATTCAAAGAATCCTCTCCAGTCGAGAAAATACACTTCGCCTGTACTTTATCTATTCTAGCTACAAGACGGGAAACACGTCGCCTTACTCCTCCGTAGCTCCAAGGTGGAAAAGTTGTCACCTTACAATGTTCTTCATAAATATACCTATATGGCTCCAACAGGAGCGTTTCCAGGCGAGAAACACATCGCCATTAAGAAATAAGTGGATAGAATCTATCACAGCATAAATATCATAATCACAACTATGGATCCTCTCAGTCACAAATACGAGCTTACAGCTCGGCTTCCAAACACAGACTCGAGCTTCCCACAGAGAAGACAGACAGGGTAGAGTATGACCGCAAATCAGTAAAGGTTTCCCATCCGGTACAAATAATTGTCTGCACCCCTCACAATCTTCATTATTGACGGTGTCTAAACACGCACACCGCATTAGCCCTCTCTGGGTCCGTGGGGCACGTCCTGGCTATGTGGCCTCTACCACCGCACACGTTGCAGACAATATCCTTCTCCTTCTTCGGATTATGAGTAGGTGAGGATCGCACATCGGAATCAGACCCCCGACCGTCTGACTATCCGCCTCTGTTTCCCTTTAAAGCATCCTTTACCCTTATCTTGGGAACCCTGGAAGCGCACTTGTTTCCGTCCCTGGAAACCCTCTCCGTTGCTATCGCTACCCGAATGTCGGCTATTCCACTTGGGCTGGAAGCTCCGCTGGGATCTAAAGTTCTTATAGTTACCCCTAACTGACTGATATGGACGGGGCGACCTATCAAACCTTTGTCTCGGTGACCTGTCGTCACTTCACCCACGACGTTGCCACGGTTGGCGCTGCACTTTGCCGACGCCTGCAACCAAGGCGTCTGGCAGACCCAACTTCTGAATGGGTTTGCCCGGATGGGCAAGGACATAATGATGCCCCAATTGGGCCATGGACTCGATGTCTTTTGGCTGGCGCTCTTGGAAGAATGCCACCAACTCAGTTGAGCACGACGACAACACTTTGTCCCGTAGCATCAAGTCTAACAAGCCATCATAGTCATTATTAGTCCCCATCTCAATCCATCTGTTGAGCAGAAGTTTTATCCTCGAGATAAAGTCCTCGAAGTCTTGGTCCGCGCTTGGCATCGCGTTTCTGAAATGCGTCCGGTACCCGTCAGCAGTCAGACGGAACGTCCGGAGCAACCTTTCCTTTACTTTGTCGTAATCGGCCCTTTCTTCTAGCGGGAGGCTATAGAAAGTCTCCATCGCAGGCCCCACTAGCAGCGTGGATAGCAGAGATGGCCACTGATCTCTGTCAGCCTTCCAAGCCACGCAATTCGGCCTCGAATCTCTCAAGGAAAAAATCGAATATATCGATTTTGTCATTGAAATTTGAAATTAGACGCAGCCTAAAGGGACGATGTACAAAATTACAAGTATACACATAGCATACAAAAATATATAAGCATACACTATGTACAGAATTACAAGTATACACATAGCATACAAAAATATATAAGCATACACAATGTACAGAATTACAAGTATACTCATAGCATACAAAAAAAAAAAAAAAAAATATATATATATATATATATATATATATATATATATATATATATATATATATATATATATATATATATATATATATATATATATATATATATATATATATATATATATATATGTGTGTGTGTGTGTATAAAGGTAGTCCCATAGCAGATACTGCCATAGGGGAGTGAAGTGTTGGAGACTTCAATATACTATGTCCAGCATGGAGAGGTAGGGTGACCAGTTCCTTTCCTTGCTGCTTTTTCCTTCCCTAACTCAAGTGCAAAGTCAGGTACTCACTTACAGCTGGGTTAACTGAAGTGTGACGATACCGCGAAATTGGCACCGCTGCCGTGAGAAACTAGCGCTCTAACTACTCTGTTAATCGGATATATGTATACACACATAAAATGAAACATTCAGCACATACAAGTATACATACAAGATTATAGATATACATACAAGAAAAAACACAAATGCACACATTATACAGAGCCAACAGAGAAATACACACCATTATAAAACCAGTGGCTAGCACATGACAACATCAGTGGCTAGCACATGATAAACGAGGGGCTAGCACAAGATAAAATAAAGCCATTGGCTGTCACATAATAAAACCAGGGTAGCACATGACAACATCAGTGACTAGCACATGGTAAACTAGAAGCTAGCACAAGATAAATAATAAAACCATTAGTTATCACATGATAAAACCAGTGGCTAAAACATGATAAAAACCAGAGGCTAGTACATGATAAAACTGGGGGCTAGTACATGATGAAACTTCTTTTTTTTCTTTGATCCTTAGCCGCCGACCGTCAAAGCAGTCAGTAGCCTGATGAAACTAGTGGCTAGTATATGATAATAACCAGAAGCAAGTACATGACAAAACCAGAGGCTAGTACATGATAAAACCAGTGGCTTGCAAATAATAAAAACAGAGGCTAGTACATGATAAAACTGGGGGCTAGTACATGATAAAACCAGAGGCTATCAAATAATAAAAACAGGCTAGTACATGATAAAACCAGAGGCCAGCATGTGATAAAACAGGCTAGCACATGATAAAACTGGAGGCTAGTACATGATAAAACCGGAGGCCAGCATGTGATAAAACAGAGACTAGCACATGATAAAACTGGAGGCTAGTACATGATAAAACCATAGGCCAGCATGTGATAAAACAGAGGCTAGCACATGATAAAACTGGAGGCTAGTACATGATAAAACTGGAGGCTAGTACATGATAAAACCAGGGGCCAGCAGGTGATAAAACAGAGGCCAGCATATGATAAAACTGAAGGCTAGTACATGATCAAACCAAGGGCTAGTACATGATAAAACTGGAGGCTAGTACATGATAAAACCAGGGGTTAGCACACGATAAAACCAGGGGCTAGTACATAATAAAACTGGAGGCTAGTACATGATAAAACCAGAGGCTAGTACATGATAAAACAGGCTAGTACATGATAAAACTGCAGGCTAGTAAATGATAAAACAGAGGCTAGAACTTGATAAAACCAGAGGTTAGTACATGATAAAATAGAGGCTAGTACATGATAAAACAGAGGCTAGCACATGATAAAACTGGAGGTTAGTAAATGATAAAACCAGGGGCCAACTGGTGATAAAACAGGCTAGCACATGATAAAACTGGAGGTTAGTACATGATAAAACTAAAACTGGAGGCTGGCACATGATAAAACTGGAGGTTAATACATGATAAAACTGGAGGTTAGTACATGATAAAACAGGAGGCTAGTACTTGATAAATCCATGGGCTAGTACATGATAAAACTGGAGGCTAGTACATGATAAAACCAGGGGCTAGTATATGATAAAACCAGGGGCCAGCTTGTGATAAAACAGAGACATGATAAATCCAGGGCCCAGCACGTGATAAAACAGGCTAGCACATGATTAAACCAGAGGCTGGCACACGATAAAACCAGGGGCTAGCACATAATAAAACCCGAGGCTAGCACATGATAAAACCAGGGGCTAGCACATGATAAAACCAGGGGCTAGCACATAATAAAACCAGAGGCTAGCAAATGATAAAACCAGGGGCTGGCACATGACAAGTACATTTAAGTCATGACTAGAGCAGTCAGTAATTGGGTTTGGTTTGGAGGCTCTTAAAATTCAGCTTGAAATTTTAGATGACAAAATGAATATTAAAATTAGTTGGCTTTATTTCAAATGAAAAGCTGTTAAGTGAATTATCAATCACATATTCTTTATAACATAATAAATGTCTTAACTGCAAGTCTTCTAGCTACTTTTAGTGCAAGAGTCTGCTAGATATTACTGTTGCATGAGTCAACTAGCTAAGTATCTTGCATTCATCAATTTACAGAAGCTGCATATCGCTGGGACAGTGGCACGAGGTCAGGCAGACTGTCTGATAAAACTATATGTATGAGCACCATACAGGGAAATAACGATGAGTACCATCACTATGATGTTCACAGTTTGTATGGATGGAGTCAGTCTGATGTTACTCTTGAGTAATTACAGCACTTGTCTTTTAGTTTTCTCTTAGTGAAGCAGAAAAGCTAAATGAGTTCAGAGTTTGAAATAGCTGATTAAAGAAGCCAAAACTAATTAATTAATTCATCCATTCATTTTTTGTGTGCACACCAATGCAGTTATTCCCTTTGCAGGTAGCCTGCATTCTCTTGATCTTGCAGCAGTGGTTTTAGCAGCGTTGTGTTTTACATAATGAGGTTGCCATCCACATTGCATAACCTCATATTAATCACCTTTTGTGATGTGCCTGGTGGAGCAGAAGTCCTATTACATAACCTCATATTAATCACCTTGTGTGATGTGCCTGGTGGAGCAGAAGTCCTATTGCATAACCTCATATTAATCACCTTGTGTGATGTGCCTGGTGGAGCAGAAGTCCTATTACATAACCTCATATTAATCACCTTGTGTGATGTGCCTGGTGGAGCAGAAGTCCTATTACATAACCTCATATTAATCACCTTGTGTGATGTGCCTGATGGAGCAGAAGTCCTATTACATAACCTCATATTAATCACCTTGTGTGATGTGCCTGGTGGAGCAGAAGTCCTATTACATAACCTCATATTAATCACCTTGTCTGATGTGCCTGGTGGAGCAGAAGTCCTATTACATAGCCTCATATTAATCACCTTGTGTGATGTGCCTGGTGGAGCAGAAGGCCTATTCATTCTTTGTCTCAACAGAGACTCCATGGAACTACACAGGGCCCATAACTGATTGCTGTATGAAATTCAGCTCTCTGTGTGGATCCACAGTTTTATTTAATTTATTAGGAAACAGAATAAAATAACTTGCTGTATGAGATGTGTATTGGCAACAACAGAGATTTGGAGGAACAGAGAGTATTTTGAAAAGAAGGATTTAGGAGGCAAGAAGGACTTTCTTTTGTATTTCAATATTTGACATTATTTGTATATATCATATACAATGTTTATTCCTGCAGCAAAGATAATTGTTACACATTCGCATTCATTTTTCTACTGTTACTTTTTTAAGATTTACCAAATATTTTTGGTAGTTGTAATTCCTCTATCTTTGAGAATATTTGGTGGAAAAATAATTTAGTAATAGTACATACACACAAATTATTTGGATTGAACTCATTTAATGTCAGACATGGCAACTAGTGGTCGTTAACAAGAAAGAAAAAAGAAAGTGACCAAAGCATATTTGTGTAAACTGAACTAAGCTTGTTTTGTGGTCCTGTTGCTGACAGTTTATTTTAGACTATTTGTTTTATATTTGTCCTAAAAGTAAAATGATGTGATTTTTTGAAAATAAAAATGATATTGAAGTTAACAGAACAAATAAATAAGATAAAAGAAGCAGGGAATGTATTGGAATAACCCCTTATCAACCACAGTCACAAACCGGAAACAAAGACAAGAAATAAATACAGGCTATATGAAATGGGCAAAGGACACAGAAGATGTCCCAATTTTTGGCACACCATTTACCTTTTTTTTTTTTTTAAATGTGTGTTCTATAATTAGTTTTACTACAGTGCTGCTTCTTCATTTTTGTGTGCTTTAATATTTGATTTACTTCAATTTACACGAAAAGTGAATATATATTACGAACAGTTTGTTGCTGATAGAATTTAGTCATTAATGTTAATAGCAGTTTTTTCCAAATGTTTATTTGGCATGTTAAGGAAAAGCACCAGGAGAGTTCTGATTGCCAGTAAAACTGAGACAAAATTATGTACACTAATAAAAGTAAAATTCCTATTTACTAAAGGCAAAATTTCTAACCACATAGAAAATCTGATGCAAAGCCATATTTATTTAAGGCTGGTAATACTTACTTTTTGTTAATATTTATATTTGGCTGTACATTCTTTTATTAGTATTGAAACATTAAAACCTGGTTGTTCTGTTTCAGAGCTGCACGTCAAGCAACAGGAGAGAGGAGTATCGTGATTAGTCGCTCAACATTTCCTGGGTCAGGTAGTTATGTTGGTCACTGGTTGGGAGACAATGTTAGTCAATGGAAGGACATGCACAGTTCAATAATTGGTATGTCATACTAGTGATAAAATTTAAAGTTATTCGAATTAGTGATACATTTTAATTCATGAATAATTTATTATTTTAGTGTTGATAGGTACCACAAAGTCCCCGTTTCCTGCTGTTGAAAATGGACGAAAGTGGAGAAAACAAGGAAATTCGTCAAGTTTAAGTCGTCACTGTCCCGTTGCTATTAGCGGACTGCAATTATATGACAATAATCTTTATCTTCTCTTTTCAAATGTATTAATTGCCAAATAATAAAAGTTATTGAAGTATTTTTTTACTAATAAAAACAAACAGCAGTGTTACGCGTGGTTTGCCCTGCGCGCTGCGAATTCTGAACGTTTTTGTATCACCTCGCTTCATTCCAAACACTGGCTCTTGACCAGCAGGTCTCTAATTTGCATACGGTTTTCACTATTAGAAAGAAGAGAAATTTCTCTTTAGTTTCGTATATTGATAGATATGGAAACCAAAGTGGAAGACGTAGATAATTCGAAGTGAAGTTGAAATTTCACAAGATTTGACATTGAAAGTGGTGTTATAATTCCTTGCATGGAATGAGAAGATTTGGGAGCCATTTTTCTTTATTCCTGTAAAATTTCAATGACTTCTCATATTTTCTGGCCGAGAGAATTGACTTTGAGTATGTTCAGCAATGCTCAAGAATTTTAGCGAAGGATGGAGTGCAAGGCTGTTCCATCGACCGGGGTCACTCCTGATGTCGATCAAGATCGGGACGCCATTTATGTTGGTTCATGTTCAAACTTCATCACATCTTCTGATTTGAGGATGGCTATAAGTAGGTATATCACTTATTAACAATGTTTTGAACTTCAAATATAAAATTTACAATAGTTTTAATATTATTTGGCAATTTAACACAATCGCATAGCTGTTGTAACAGCGTCGATTGAATGTGTTATCACCACTTCAGACATTCGCACATCTATCTAATTTTTTCACGAGCTTGAAAAGCTAAGAAAGTTACCAATATGAATAAAAAATGCATGTTCTGATTAATTTGTAATTGAATGAAGGTTTCTTTTGCAACATAATAGGGGGAATTATGATCTCAAAAGCGAAGGGTATCACAAGGCCCTATGCCAATGGCCGACATATTGAGTCAAGGCTAGGAGACTGAAAAATACCATAACTAAAGTAGCTGATGGTGTACTGAAATGTTAGGACTAGCAGGCACTAGTTGATAGTCTTAAAATTCCGCGAAAAGAAATAATGTATAAAATGCACTTTAAATAGTTCAGACATGTATTATATTAATTAATATACATTTTAATTTAAGCAGGCTGTGCCCTTTTCAAGTTTTAAGGTTAGTCCTGTTTTTCAGTACAATACATGTGTGTGTGTGTGTATGTATATATATATATATATATATATATATATATATATATATATATATATATATATATATATATATATATATATATATATATATATATTGTCACGGCGCTATTTCGCCGAAATATCAGATTGGCTACATTGTGTTTTTGGCAACACTGAGATAACTTTACCGTCGAGGTCATGGGACCAGACGGAAGTGGGAAGTAGTCTAGGCACGAAAGGCCAGGGGGTTTTTAGTCAGTGTTCCGTGTGGACGGACATCTTGTTCCCTTCGCCAGCTAGTCGCTGTGCAGTTTATCAGATGGATTATTAGCCAGAGATTGCCATATTTAGTTCTGTTGGATGATTATGTGTAATTCAGGATTGGTGTAGTGTACAGTGGATATTATCTTCAGGCCGCATATGACAAGTTGTTCATGATTAGAGGATTGCTTTGTCATAGATTCTTTGGATCGCTAGGATGAGCGATAGTCAGTACAGTGTTTGTACAGTGCCAACATACTGATATGTATGAGGCTATCAGATAAATTAATTGAGGCAAGTTTCTCTGGCAGTTATATATATATATATTTCATGCGATTTGTTGGCTGTGTGAGGCTTGGTTTTGTGTGCTTATTCATTAAAGGGAATTTCCTGTTAAATGTGTTGATTTATTATGTCAGCCATCATGTTGTGGTCACGCTCCTAGGGAGCGAGCCTATTATAGAATTACCAGTACTGTTTTGATAAATCCATAGCATAGTTTGGTTCTGACAACTGGGTGGCTCTGTCCCATTCTTTGAAGGCCATGTGGCCTAGTTTTTCAGGTTAAGTCTAGAAATTATTATGCACACAGTGTGTTAAAAGGTTATGTAGTATTGTGTTCTTGCTTTCAGCTTTCACAGCGTTCACGATAGTGAGTTATTTTAGTAGTCCAGTTTCACGGCAGTGTGGTTGTCAGTCAGTGTAGTGAATTGTGTTACGGTCTAGCGCTGACCTGCTAGGGATTGTGACCTAGATTGGAAATAGGTCACAGTGAAAGATTGGTATTTTCAGTTTATAGAATTGTTGACAGTTATTGTGTTCGACACTGTTTTGCAAAGTAAGGTTGGTGCTAAGTTGCAATGATTGTTAGGAGATGGGTCTTAAATGATAGAATAAGGTCGCAGCTGGCGCCTGGCTTGTCATTTTGAGATATTACAAGGTGTACTTTGTAGTGTAGTACTAGGAAGATAGTGATCCTTGTGGAGCAGCGTAGAGTAGATTGTCGAGATTGGTATAGTTTGGCCCGAGTGACTAATAGTGTCAGGAGGGAGATATATTGTTGAATGTGGTATAGTTTGGCCCGAGTGACTAATGGTGTCAGGAGGGAGGGACGTTAGATCGTCTATTATTGTGGTATAGTTAGTATCAATAGTGTTGGCGGCATCCCAGGGTGTATGCAACTACTCATATCTGGTTATTGGTCTAGATGTACGCAGCTGTAGTGGACTGGTTCTTGACAACATTGTTCATGTAGCCTACCTCACTGATGTGCCTGTTCAGTGGGTGCCTACCAACGCTTCTGTCGTGACCCTGAAAATATACCGTGCTGAAGACTGAAGCCTGCTGATCTGAGTGGCCGGGAGTACTCTGTGCTGTAGACTGCAGGAGTTCTCAAGTGTTGAACTGTGAAGTGATTGGTGTTTGGACATATATATCTTTACGCATCATAGTGCCAAGGGACATACACATATTTTTCCGGCACATAGACTTGATACAGTGAGCTCTGTTGTGGACAGTGCTGTGATAGCACCGTGCAGAACAGTGTATTCGTTTTGATATTTGTTACAGTACCGTGCCAAATTACACTATTGTTAGAAGCTGGCACACAGACTTGCGTTGAAGTCTGGTTTTCAGGAACATTATTTTCGTTGGGACATTTTCAAGTTTGTGGAGAACTGTTTGTTCTTTTTTCATCTTCATCATCGGTGCTGAGGAGCTACTTGGACGAGCGTCGCTGGACCATCAGTTAAGTTTTCTTGTTTGTAAATCTTAGTTTGATTTGTTATATTTTTGTTTTTCATCTGAATTCTGTATTCTTCCTTTAAAATTTGCTTCTCTGTCTATCCACCTGATACTACTTATCGTTCAGTCTGGTTCTCTAGAGTAGGGGGACAGTTTTGTCGGGGTCTTGTTATATTAGCAACAAGCTTTGTTCTTTTCTACGTCTGTTTCTTGAGGTCTGCTTAGTGGTTTGTTGTTTTCTTTCCTTTTGTTTTGTTCTTTTTCCTCACTTTCTTTGTAGAAACTTAATCTGTATTGTTATATGGTGTTAGTTAGTTAGGTGGGATCTTTCACTATAAGTTCCTATTACTTGGGGTATTTACATTATATATCTTTGATATGTTTTAGTGTTAGTATTGCTTATATGTTATTTAGTTTTATATTTTTATTTTATTGTTATGAGTTGGTAGTGCCTAGTGAAGGAGATAGCTCTCAGTTCTTCATTGTTAAGTGTAGTTGTTGTTTAGTCTACTGTGTTTAATATTATATTTGTGAGTTCAAGGGGGGACGGGTGGCAAGTTTAATGCTTTCTTTTCTCACTTGTGGGAAAAGATTGGATTAGACTGATCCCTTTGTAGTGTGTGGCTGTGTATGTTTAGTGGTGGAGTAAGGCAGAGGTGTTTCTTGCGACTGCCCTACTTAACATTCCAAGCCCTGTTTTTGTTAAGTGTATTGGTGGAGTTTGTATTTGCATTGTCCTGTACAACAAATAATTCTTCTGTTGTGTTTAAGTGGTGTGATCTCTCGTTCCTTCTTGTTATCTTGTAAATACGTTAACAGGTATCCCTTGTTTTCGTTCTTGGTCAGTCACGCTTTGTATATATCGGTCTATCCCTGCTCTTATCTGGTCTGTCATCTTATTCACCGTGACTGCTAGTTATCGTTCCGTTTAGTGTTTGTCTTTTCATATGTTGCGTGTTCATTTTGCCAATTGTAAACTTTCTGGTATTAGGTACAATATTGAGAGTACAAATATTGTCATAGTACAACACCAAGGTGGGTGTTAGTAAGAGACTGTGGTGAAGAAGCTGTGTTATTTGTCAATTTTGTGGCGGGGCCACAACCTTACAGTTTTGAGGTGACATAGCACCAAGAGGTATTATCAGCTGATGAAATACAATTTTCGACTATAGTAAGGGTCTTTTAGTTGTATTCCAAAGACTAAGTAGTCAGAAGGACCAAAATCTAGTGAGTAAGGAGACAGTAAATAACAGTTGAAGTGGATTATATTTATACATTAAGAGGTGAAGTGGATGATGATATTTATACATTGAGAGGTGAAGTGGATTATATATATACACTGAGAGGTGAGGTTGATTATATTTATACATTAAGAGGTGAAGTGGATCATATATACATGCATAGGTATGTACTTAAAGAAGTAATATTGCTATTTATGTATCATTACTGCATACTTTGTAGACAGAGAGGTATCTGTTGATATAAGTGAGGTGGTTTTTGGTTCATGGAATTGAGCAGGTACATAATGTGAATCTATAGCAAAGAAGCAGAGTCATAGATAGTTTTGAGTATTGTCAGTATACATCATGGACTTTGATAGTTTCATTCGGATAGGCAAAGAATGTGGGTACACTGGGAAAGAGCTAACGGAGTACGCCAAGGCAGAATTCCACTCAAAAGAGAATCAGGATGCCTTAAGAGATTTACGTGCCGAGGAATGAGAACTCAAGAAGGCAGAGTTAGAATTACAAGAAAAGAAGATAAAAGAAGATAGAGAATTTCAAGAAAAGAAGTTGGAATGAGAATTACAGGAAAAGAAGATGAAAGAGGCTAGACAGTAAGAATTTCAAGAAAAGAAGATGAGAGAAGCTAACGAGTTAGAATTAGAGAAGGAGAGAATGAGAATAGCTCTGGAAGAGAATAAGATTGATAAGGAAACACAATTGAAGAGATTAGAAGGGGGTGCGAGTGGTCAGAACTCAACTCCAGGGGGGTCTCATCATCCCTTTAGTCTGCGTCTGCCAAATTTTAATGATAAAATCGGCAATTTAGATTTTTTCCTCGAGAGGTTCGAATGCGTGGCCTGGAAGGCTGACAGAGATCAGTGGCCATCTCTGTTATCAACGTTGCTAGTGGGGCCTGCGATGGAGACTTTCTATAGCCTCCCACTGGAAGAGCGGGCAGATTACAACAAGGTGAAGGAACGGTTGCTCCGGAAGTTACGGCTGACGGATACCGGACGCGTTTTAGAAACGCGATGCCAAGTGCAGACCAAGACTTCGAGGACTCTATCTCCAAGATCAAACTTCTGCTCAATAGATGGATCGAGATGGAGGGGATAAACACGAACTATAATGGGTTGCTAGATTTGATGCTACGGGACAAAGTGCTGTCCTCATGTTCAACTGAGTTGGTGGCTTTTTTCCAAGAGCGCCAGCCAAAAGACATTGAGTCTATGGCCCAACTGGGGTACCATTATGTCCTAGCCCATCCGGGCAAACCCATCCAGAAGTTGGGTCTGTCAGACGCCTTAATTGCTGGTGTCAGCAAAGTACAGCGCCAACCGTGGCACCGTCGGGTAGGAAGTGCCGACAGGTCACCGAGACAGAGATCTGATAGGTCGCCCTGTCCATATCAGTCATTTAGGGGTAATTATAAGAACTTTAGACCACAGCAGAACTTCCATAGCAAGTGGAATAACCGACAGTCGGGAAGCGATAGTGATGGAGAGGGTTTCCAAGGACGGAAACAAGTGCGCTTTCAGGGTTCTCAAAATAAGGGTAAAGGATTTTATAAAGGGAAAGAATCCAAACACAGAGGCGACTCGTCAGACGGTCGTGGGTCTGATTCCGATGTGCGCTCCTCACCGAACCATAGTTCTAAAAAGGAGAGGAAGGATATTATCTGCAACATGTGCAGTGGCAGAGGCCATATAGCCAGGACGTGCAGCAATAACTCAGAGAGGATCAATGCGGCTTGTGTGTTAGACACCGTCAATAATGAAGATTGTGAGGGGTGCAGACAATTATTTGTGCCTGATGGAAAACCTTTGCTGATATGCGGTCATACTCTACCATGTCTGTCTTCCCTAGACGAGTGTGGGGAACTCGATCTGTATTCATGGTTTGTGCAGCCGAAGCAGGTATCCGTGCTTAGGGACACGGGGTGTACCACCATAGGGGTACGCCGCTCCTGCATTAATGAGTCATGCATGACGGGGAGGACAATAAGGTGCATCACGTTTGGGGGTAATGTAGAGCATTACCCGATAGCCATTGTGGAAATTGATACCCCATTCTTGTCAGGTACGGTACGCCCGTGTGTCCTCAAGGCGCCGGTGGCCGATCTGATTGTCGAGAACGTCCGGGGTTGCATGATTGCACACAGGACGAGATACAAGAGTGTCAAACGGGCAGGCAATTAGTCGCCAATTCGTTGCTCACGAGGACACAAGCGAAGGCAGACGAGATGCAGGAGTCCAGTGATGCAACTAACACATCGTTCCCGGTGGAGGTGATTCCCGAAATTCGTGGCTCAGTGGTGGTCGACTTTGTAAAACTCCAAAGATTTGATCAGTCGTTGCAGAAATTGCTCGCGTTGGCAGAGACGGAAACGTAAGGCAGACGAAAACATCCCGTTACTGGTTCGAGTACAAAAACCAGATTTTGATGCGGTGCTTTGTTAAGCAACAGCAGTTGATACACCAGGTCGTGGTACCTGGAACGATGAGACCGAAGGTACTGGGGATTGCTCACGACTCTCCTTTCGCGGGACATATGGGTTTTGCGAGGACCTGTAATAGGGTGCTCTTGCAATTTTATTGGCCAGGGTCTAATAAGGATATCAAGATGTACTGTCGATCATGTCGGATGTGCCAGCAGATGGCATATAAGGGGAGATCCCAAAGGCCCCAGTACAGACAGTGGACCTGGCCTTACGCCCCTTGCAGAAAGTTTCGGTCGACATAATAGGTCCGTTACCTTGCGCATCTGATAGAGGGTTTTGGTTTATCCTCACCATGGTAGATCTATGTACCAGGTGGCCGGAGGCGGTCCCGATGCGATCGATCACCTCGCAAGCTGTAGCAGAGGCGCTGCAGATGTTATACAGCCGATTTGGTTTCCCGGAGTGTATTCTCTCAGATAGGGGAACACAGTTTATTTCCAAAGAAATGGCGGAAGTAAAAAAATTGCTGGGGATCGCCCAGACGTTAACCTTCCCTTACCATCCTCAGGCGAACAGAGTGTGAGAGCGCCTTAACAGCTCAATTAAGCAGATGTTTGCGAAGGTGACCGCCGAGTGCCCACAGGATTGGGACAGGTATTTGTCGGCGGTACTTTTTGCGTACAGAGAGGCCCCGCACCAGAGTATAGGGTTCTCTCCGTTTGAACTGCTGTATGGGGCAAACCCCAGGGGCCCGATGCATGTGCTAAAGGATTGGATGGTCTGGAAGCACACGGGTGATTCATCGGTATCGGCGTATGATTATGTCATTGGCTTGCGAGAGCGTATAGTCAGGTCGTGTGCATTAGCACGTGAGTCGCTACCTCAAGCAGGTATTCAGCATCGACGATACGCAAACCGGGATACTAGGCTGATTTCACTTCGGACAGGGGAACAAGTGAGGCTTCTTCTCCCTACTAAACAGGACAGGTTAAGCATCTCCTGGCAAGGTCCGTTTCAAATCCTTAAAAGAGTAACGGACGTGGACTACCTTATCAAGGTTAGAAATAGGGAGAAGGTGTTCCATGTGAACATGTTGAAGCCATACGTGGAACGGCCGGCGGAGTTGTCAGGCGTGGTAGATGCCATGTTGGAGCATGGATCAGAGTCGGCGGCATCGGTAGTAGTCGAGGAATCCGGAGACAGCGGTGATGATGTTAATCTGCATCTATCTCTTGTGCCGCTGGCTTCATCCGAGTCATGAGTGGACGTGTCGATCTGTGTTGATCTGTCACAAGATCAAAAGATGCAAGTGCAGGCGATACTTAGGGATTTTAGCGAAGTCCTGACCGACTTGCCGGGGCGCACCAATGCGATCGTCCACGACATAATTCTGACTGACAACCAGCCTATAAGAGTGAAACCATATCCAATACCATTGCACTAAAAGACGGCGATTGAAAAGGTAATCGATGATATGGTCCGGCTTAACATTATCTCCCCTTCCGAATCGGCTTACTCTTTCCCATTGGTAGTGGTAAAAAAGAAAAACGGGTCCCTTCGAGTATGCATCGATTTTAGGAAGCTTAATAACATCACGGTGGCGGACGCAGAGCCTATGCCAAATCAGGAGGAGCTTCTGACCAAACTATCCCACGCCCGGTATTTCAGTAAGCTAGATCTGTCAAGGGGTTATTGGCACGTGCCACTGTCTGAAGAAGCAAAACCTCTAACGGCATTTGCAACACCAAGGGGTCTTTTTCAATTTAATTATATGTGTTTTGGGTTAGTGAATGCACCCACAACATTTGTCAGAATGATGAGGAAGGTGTTAGGTCATACGAACGATGTAATTATGTACATCGATGACATTTGCGTGTTTCATGACACGTGGGACCAGCACATAGAGGGGTGTTCTCTGTCTTAAAATGCTTAAAGACACATGGGCTCATTGCTCGTCCGAGCAAAGTATCTATCGGATACGCAGAACTGAGCTTTCTAGGTCATGTGCTCGGTCATAATGTTATCAGACCAGAAGGAAACATGGTGACCAAAATCTTGGAGTTGTAGGTGCCGAATACTAAGAGACAGGTAAAGAGTTTAGTGGGACTGATTAACTTCTACAATAAATTTATACCTAATTTCTCGACTGTGGCTGAGCCACTAACAGAGCTTACAAAAAAAGGGCAACCAAATAAGATAAGGTGGTCAGATAAATGTCAAGAAGCTCTCTGTAAAATAAAAGAAGTATTTTCAGGTGAATCTATTTTGATGTTGCCAGACTTACATAAACCACTAGTTTTGCACACCGATGCTTCCTCAGTGGGCATAGGGGCCTGTTTACTGCAGGAACATGAAGAGTCACTTCATCCGGTGTTATACGTGAGTCGTAAGTTACTGCCAGCAGAGACAAGGTACTCAATGATCGAAAGGGAATGTCTGGCGATCGTGTGGGCCGTCTCTAAGCTGGCAAGGTATCTGTTGGGAGTGCATTTCTTCCTTCAAACGGACCATAAGCCGCTGCTATTCCTGCAGGCGGCGAAGTCAGCGAGTGCTAAGTTGACAAGATGGGCTCTATTCAGCAGTTCCGCTTCACTATTCTTCCGATTCAGGAAGTACATAACGTAGTAGCGGACGCTCTGTCCAGATTGTAAGGTGTGCTAAGGATGGGAGCGTCCAATAGGAGTGGTTTATATGTGATGGGGGTAGTAATTAGTTGCAACCTGGGTAGAGATGTGTTGCAAACTTTAAAACATCATGGTTATGCTATACTATGTTGTACTTTGTAATCTATGTATCATGGTGCCATAAAGGCAATTTGCTATAGAGCTGAATGGAATGCAACCATGGTGGAGATGTTTTGTAAACTTTAAAACATCATGTTATGCTACACTAGGTTGTGCTTTGTAATTGATGTATTATGAGACCATAATTGCAATTACCTATATAATTGAATTTACTATATGTTTGAAAGTTGTAAAAGGACTGGATGTACCAATTATTAATTATTGGGTATGTATAACTGTGTAATAGTTACTATGAATGTACCATGCCTATGTTCGTGGTAGACCAGGTCAGGACGGTCGTTGTCATTTTTTCACGACTGTCAGAACCTGGGATGGCTTACTTCATATTGATGTTGTGTTTTTGGGGTATCTTGGAGAATGCAGTATTGACAATGGCAGGATAGAACTATGGCTTTCTCTCGGTTTCAGATGAGGAGATGCTGTTTATGGCATATGGTCGTCCCAACTCCAAAGGGGGTCTGGCGAAGCCTTCTCCGATGGAAGAAAACTACGTTTTCTTTCTTAGGGCAGGGGATGGATGTCACGGCGCTATTTCGCCGAAATATCAGATTGGCTACATTGTGTTTTTGGCAACACTGAGATAACTTTACCGTCGATGTCATGTGACCAGACGGAAATGGGAAGTAGTCTAGGTGCGAAAGGCCAGGGGGTTTCTAGTTACTAGGCTCTCTGTGGGCTGGGAGTCAACTCATGTTCGTGGGCTGGGAGTCAACTCATGTTCTCTCTGAGGTCAATTTATATTAAATCAACTCTTGTTCTCTCCCAGGTTTCTCTGGGCCAGAAGTCAGCTCATCTGGTGGGTTCAAGCTGTTCACTTTCCTCATTTGCATTGTTGTCTTCATCTAAGACCTGCTGGTCTGCTAAAGAGGATGGAAAGTTACTATCCATATTTCTAGAACTGGGTTGAAACAGGGTGTTTTTGGATCTCAGATAAATCATGATGTCCTGTACTGTCAATCAGGTAAGATATGAGCCTTTCTTGGTTATTTTCTCAGGCTGCCAGCTGGACTGGGCAGGATTTTGATGATGTGCGGACTGAAGTGATAGGTCAGTTGTAGTTCTCAGTTCAAAATAGAGATGCTTCAAGTTGTTCTTGAAGAGAAGTGTTCTAGAACATCAGTGTGCAAAATGTCATTCATTATTGTGTGGATTACAATAACATTGAAGCATTTCCAGCACTTTATTTGGATACTTCTTCAGGTGCCTGGTCTGGAACAGACATTGGCGATCATGACCCTTTTGATAGTCTAATGAGGTTGTTGTTGCCCATGCTGTTGTTTGTTGCCCAGTGGTTTAAGCTTTCCACATACATCTTTCTCTGCCTTCCTCTTCCTGTCCACTTCTGCGAAGTGTGTGGACGTGTTTTCCATGTCTCTGATATTTGGATATTTTCTCTAAGTTTATTCACATTTAATATGCAGGATTTATACATCATTGTGTTTGTATTCTGATGAGATTTACAATGATTTTATTTAGATAGGAATAGTTTTAAAGTGACGTGTGAATCATGTGTTTTTTTCTGTTGGAAATGCTGATTGGATCTTTAATTTTAAACTGTTACCATTTTTTGATACACCAAGAGCCATATCAAACTTTACCTCACCTGTTCTTGTTACAATTAACAACCACGACGCCACTCTCTGGGGAACAATAAATCATGCGACTTCAAAGGGCCTGCCATGTAACCTGACTATGGCGAGTGGAGAGAATAGCGTCGTCATACGGGCACCATTAAAATCATCAAGGGATGGTAGACTACTGCGTCCCTCCAGGATCACTAAGAGCTACGCTCTAAACAAAGAAAAGGAGGTTAATAAAAAGTTGAAAGCTTGGTACAATCCACCAGACCTTACTATCAAGAAAACCAACAAAGGCCAGTGTTGCACTATTGCTTTCCGTAGCAGCCAGCATTATTAAATCTTCAAACAAGCATGTCTCGATTTTTACCAAAATTGCAACATTGCCCACAGATATACACAATGCTTATGTTGAAGATAAAATAGCCACTGACCTCCTCACTATACATCTATACCACACAAAAAACAAAGTCCTGGCCCAAGGAGCAACAGATTGTGTGCAATCCTGGCTAGATACTGAATTTTCTCAACTCCAGAAATCGGCCCTAGACCAAACCACGAGTCTAGCCGGTCCTACCACTCCATCAACAATAATAAGAGGTAGGACAACAACTACAAAACTGTAGCTTGCCAACGGAATTTGCCCGTCCCGTCTTCCACTAAAATCAGTCCTTCCCTCCCCTCCCACTGAAGTCAGTCCTCTTCATATGCAGAGCACACCTCCAGTACACCTCACAATCAGAGTAGAATCCAACAAAATTTTCCCCCATTTCAACGACACCCTTACTTCTACCTCTGATCTAACACCACCAACCTGTAATCTAACACCAACCACTTTTGATCCAACACCACCCATATTTGATCCAACAGGACTGATACCGGAATGATATTGCTTTCTTTAAGGATAGATGTTGGTATACTAGATGTGTACTGTCACTGGATACTGACTGGTATATCGTGCTGTAATATGATTTATCGCGAATGTGTGACATGGAAGTTCGTCAAGGTGGACATCTATGTAGCAGTACAGACTTGTCTCACAACATGAAATATACAAGAGTGTGTGTGTGGCATTCATCACATTGAAAGGGGTGGATGTAGAATTGATGAATCATATGTTGTACATGTTTCAGGTATGGAGTCAAAAATATAGGTGAACAGCTATGTACGTTTTCACCATTTATTATAGTCACAGCAACAAGACGTAGACAAATCCATGTAAGCATGACACAGGAACATGGCGGATATGAAGACAGTTCACTACAATTGCATGTACATAAGTTCCTATAAATATATGATTATCAATGTGTTGCTGACTCCAATTTATCTCTCAGTCCACAACTAGCAGAGAAACCCCGCATTACAGAACGGGTAAATAACTGTATAAATATCCAACAGTCTCATTCTGACTTTTCTTGAGTCATTCTTCTTAAGTCGACCCCCCAAACATGGCGGGCGACGAAATTAGCATAGTCCATCCCTCTAATCGGACGTATCGTAGATAGGTTGTCCTTTCGAAGATAGTCTCATATAACTCCCTCGTACATCAGGCGAGTTTTCATTTTCAAAGTTATAATAGCAATAACTAATAACCCATCTGTTCTTTCACTCCAGATAGTTATATATATTAGGCCTCTATAAAACAGTAAACACTGTGGATTCCTCTTCTGTAGACATAAGTGTCTAAGTTCAAAATATACCGCTAATCATGCGGTGTTTAGGATAATCTCTATCCTCCTGGGTTTCTGTGCGTAAATCTAAACCTCACGGTCTTAGATGGCTCCACCGAGCGTAACAAGTAGAATACTCTGCCTTTCAACCATTCGTGAGCTATCGTCACCGGTTGACCCAAAAATGCGTTCAGCTTACACTGTGAACAAAAGAAGTGTGAAAGTTTCGTCTTTTACCTTGTTACGAATTCCTAACACAACTTCATAACAACTGTCGTCTTCCTGACGAACAGAAATAACACAGGGGACTTTAAATAACAGTGGAAGAGTTTTCATCCCCAAAAGGCAATGCAGAGAAGTAACCAGACATTCCGTCTGACCGACCCAGTTCAACAACACGGTCTCCCGCACAGGAAATCTTCTTCAAAACCCCCTAGTTTGGACATGCGCTGTTCGCATCCCCTCTGACGTATGCAGTCAGCTGGTATAACCTTTTAAGAGGAGTAACTACATATTTACTTTCCCTCAAAGCAAAAAATGAGTATTCGCCCTTAGATTATGGTTCCAACGAAAAATACATTAGACCCAAAATCTTATTCAAAATATTTTCAAACATAACAAGTATACAGACAGACTACATTATCAGTTATGAAAACTGCACGTAACAAGGACCCACCTTTAATGGACCGACAACTCAAAAGCCAGCAATAAATTATCTAGAAGTTCACATCAACCAACCCACTGAAGCCAGTGTAAACCACACTTTGAATGATGCATTCCGCACTTCTTTATATCCCTCAGATAACCCACCCAATATGAACGAGACCAACCCATCCTGCCTCCCAGATACAGCTATTTTCCAAGTCAGTGTAAACCACACTTTGAATGATCCATTCCCCAATTCTTCAGATCCCTCAGATAACCCACTCAGTATGAACGAGACCAACCCATCCTGCCTCCCAGATACAGCTACTTTCCAAACAAAAGTGCCTGTCCATAGCGCAGATGTCTACCCATGCTCCGCAAAATATCTACTAACAAATGAGTGTTATAGGGAACAACTAAACCAACGAACAGAGAAACAATTCTGTCAGGAGTTGGAAACTATCATGGAAAGTTCTCTGAAAAACGTGATTGAGAAATTCAAGCAGGATAAAGGAAAGCTCACTGAAAACAGAGCTTGAAACACTGAGAAGTGAAGTTATACCTCTCCGCAGAGAAAACACAAGGTTGGTTCATCACATAGGCCACCTACCTGTTTCAAGTAATAAGATAAAGGAAAATGGGGAGGTGACTGACAGCCCACGAGAAGCAATTCATCATGAATCACCAGATACACCACCTGACTTACCCACCCCTTCTCCAACACACATTCCCTGAAACAAAGCATGCCCAGGACGGCATCATAACGTTAAAAGCCATAAGGGCATTAGCAGCGATGTAGGAAGAAGACTACGACCAAATAAAACATTTCCAATTGAGGTAAAAATTAACAATCGACTTGGAAATCCGCCAACCCCATCTACACAAGCAGATTCCGAATCAGCAACCTCAGAAGGAGATGACAGAGCACAGAAACTCCCATGTCACTCGACACAAGATTCCGCTGACCACTTACTGCAAGACAACCAGCAATGGCACCAGCAACGACCTCAACCACATCCTAATTGTCACATTCCTCACAAAACAACTAACATTATTATCGAGGACTCGCAGCGATCAAACGTCAACAACACCAGCAGAGATAGTCACTGTTATACCATTACCCGGAGCCAGAATAGTAAGAGTTACCAATGAAATAAGCCGTCTCAACACAAACACCAACATAAAGAAAACAACAATACACGTAGGGACAGCAAAAATGGACACATTCTTAACCTATCAGACATCTCCAGAATGATTGTCACCATAAAACAAAAATTTCTCAACACATCCACATATATTTTGTCAATAATTCCACCCAGCTACGGTAAAGTGCGCCACACTGTGGATATCAACAACAAGGTGCTTTACACTATCTGTTCAAAACATAACACGTCTGTCATAAACAATACACCCTTTTTCGCATTTAAGTCAGGTGCGCCAAAAAAACTGCTATACAGAGATCAAGTGCACACTTCTAAACTAGGAACCAGCTACCAAGCCAAAAATTTAAAGTTTCCTCAGAGGACACACCAGAAACACACACATTCATCCACCAGGGACACAAATTATACACTTAACTCAGTAAACCCAGGGACAGCCACTCATAACCATCAATCACCATCCTCAGCTGACATTCATGTATCTAGAAAAGCTACACTTAAGCATACCTCCCACGCTAATCTTTATGACCAAATGTATCCCCCACTACCCACATGACAGACACGCCAGCCAGTAATTGCACAACAGACACCACTGGACAGATGGAAAGACTGGACTACAAGTAACAATCATTCCTCCCATAAATCACTTAATTGCAATGCAGGAACTACAGCAAGAAAATGGGAGTTTCCTCACCCTGTCTCCACCCGTCCAGAACGGAATTCTCACAGTTCATCCGTTTTATGGCAATTTATTCAATATAGTCCAGAAATATTAATGCAGGCTCTTCAGATGTCTATATGCGGATCTACAGAACAAAATTAAGACCAAGCAATGCCTAATCTACTAACTTAAAACTGTTTTTAAAACAAGTTTGCAGTTTAATATTCGACCTGACACGTTCTCTTCGCAAGCACTTTAGTGTTCTTTGTCCTGAGATAAAAGACAATCTCACATAGACTAGCTGAGTATCAGCGTGGAACTTTAACTGTCACGTTTAGATGTTAATTTTTTTTTTCCTGAGTCTTTAGAGTAGTGTGTATCTAAATTTGTTTCCAATTTTGTAATAACTCTATCGTATTATACTATTATTCTCTTCTTATTATTATCTCTGTGCTTATTCCTCTCATTCCTAAGCTCACCATTCTCTCTTACATCTCATGTATAATTTCAATTTGTTTTGTTGAGCAGTAATGGTGTGATAAGTTGTATGCCTGATTGTTTTGTGACAATTTTTATATACTGCAGACAATTCACAGTTGAAATTGTATTAGTTTTAGTTGAATCAATTTAAAAAAAAAATTTAAATATTGTATTTCCTGCAATTTTTTCCCCCTTAAATTCCACTTCCTTGGGGAAGTACAATTAGTTTAAATTCTTTGCGATTATTTTTTGTGTGTAACTGCACTTTTTAACTTGTTTTTTATTTTTATTTTATTACAATAATGGCTGATAAAAATGTACATTGGCTTCATTACGATGGTCTACGACTTGACCATCTGAATATCTACCATCTTCTAGGTAAACTACTCGAACTTACATACATTCTAAATAAGAATTTTCATGTTTTTGGAGTTTCAGAAAGTCGTCTTAATGACAAAATAACAGACGATGACATTGCATTACATGGTTTTAAAACTATTCGGCGAGACTCAAACTAAAATCTAGAGACAGGTATAGCAGTTTATATTTCCAATTCCCTTAACTTTCGCTGCGGAAACGATTTAGAGACAGCAGAGATAGAGTGTGTATGGTTGGAAATAAAGCTACCAAACCAGGGACCACTTCTAGTCGGGTATATTTATCGAAATCCTAGTGCATTACCTATCTGGTACGAAGATTTCACCATCATGATGGACAGTGTATTTGCCACCATCAAGGAGGTTATTCTTCTTGGCGATTTTAATATCGATATACACAATTCAAATCTAACATGGAAATAAGATAATACTATCGTATAACAATATAACCCACCCCATGCACCCTCTCGTTCAACCTGCATGGAAGAAAATTAATGATTAACAACCAAAATTACTTGGTGGGGTCTCTGACTTAAGAGCCACCGCTTTCCTCTGCCTATCCTAATATATTTATAACTATGGTCTACTGTCCTGCTGCAGACGTATACCTATATGTCTACGTACAACTGAATGAACTATCTAATGTCCTACACAGCTAATCACAAGCACTATCCTCTAACAGACTTCTTCAGTGCAACCCCAGAGGCTGTCCTCTGACTCTATAATATCTGTCTCCCCTCTGCTTCTGCTCAGTGTCTCTCTGACACTACTGTCTTCTGCTGAGTGGCGTCTTCGTTACGCCCCTCCACTCGATAGCGTTCGGAAAAGGAATGTTGACCCTTTCTCCTGTTCCCGACTACTGCAACTGATGTCTTTGGTATCAAGCACAGGGTACTTGATTCAGAATGTACGTGCTTCACTGCTGCTGACAATACTTTAACGGCTGATTGAACCCTCTTAGGATTTAGGGACCCATGGCTTTATTGTGGCCGTATCTATATAAATAAACCCAACCTCCAGGACACGCACCTCTTTGGAGTGGTATAATGAGCTGAGAGCTCCGGATTTTAACGATGAACCCGTTCCAGCTGAAGCATGGGCTTCACTGCCTGAGAACGTCTCGGTTCTTTCACCTCTGGCGATATCTCGAGCACTCGGCTCCTGAGATGACAATTTTGCTGTTGGTAAATTGTAGGGCCGGTTACACCCTCCCAATGTGCCGTGAAAATGCCAATTACCGAATATCTCTCGTTTGAGCAAACGATAAGGCGTAGTTTCACGGCTGATATTCTGGAGACAAAGAGACCGCTAACTAATAGACGCTGTTATTTATTACAGAAAAAATGATGCAAGAACCACGCTATGAGTGAGTCATCGCGTGGCTTCGCTTAGGGGCCGCTCTCAGACCAATAATCTAGCCACAAAAACTTAATATCTGACCTCGGCCAATCGCGAATAAATGTTTGCTCGCGCGCGAAAAGAATTTCATAACGTTAGATCACACTACTACCATTCGCGTTAGCAAAATTACCTTTGATTGGTTATAGCGTTAGTTCGCCGTACCTGGGTTATGCTTTTCACACCCATCCTCACGATTAAACCGGGTAGGTGTTTCTAACGTCGGAAAATTTTTACCCAGCCTAATAATACTCAAGCACCTAATACAATAAAATGACCGCAATTATTTTACAAAGAAAACAAGACTACGTGCACGCAATTACTTACAGAGAGAAGAGGACTTGGGAAAATTGAAATTTAAAAACCCACAGTATCTCCTCCTAACTAAACGCAAATAATACATGGAGAAAAAGAATGGGGCCCGTTGAAAATAAAATCACAGTAACTTCTCACACCTACCAGAGTAACACAAGCATCATCCACACTAATCAACCACAGCTACGTAACTTGCTCAGAAAACATAATAGAATGCTGTGTCCCTACTATTGCAATGAGTGACCACTATCCTGTATGCTGTACATCGTCAAAGAATAAATGTAAAGTTCCCAAAAATAAACATATAAGTATTAAATTTAGAAGTTTCAAAAATCTCAGTAGGGAATTATTTTTATATGACTTGCTAACTGCACCTCTCGCCAGTGTTTATCAACTTCCTTATCCGGACGACGCTGTTGCATACTGGACGGATATTTTTAATAGTGTGTTTGACAAGCACGTACCAGCTAAGGAAATTCGCATCAAACGACAAATAAAATCTCAGTGGATCACGCAAGAAGTGCTGGAAACTATGAGGCAGAGAGATCAAGCACACAAAAATAAGGACCTCAGCACATACAGGGTACTAAGGAACAAGGTTCAATATTTAATTCACAAAGAAAAGAAAAATCACTTTAGAAATCTGGTTGTGAACAAATCAAATTGTAAGGAGATATGGAAGGCAATCAACACTTTAGCAAAAAAACGTAATGCATCAGACTCATTAACTCCCAACACTTCATTTACTTGCACAGACTTCAGAAATCACTTTCAGGCAGAAATAGATAGTCTGAAATCCACAATGCCACCTTCCTCTAGTGACTTAGACAAACTTTCAGCATTCTAAGAGAAAAAATGTGCAAACTCAGTTCCACCCGACATTCCCTTGATGACAGTTAATGAAGTGTATAATTATCTTGTTAGCCTTACAGATAATAGCTCATCATAGCTTGATGGAATTAGCAATCGAATACTGCATTATGCTGCACCAGCTATTAGTGAATCACTAACTTATATATATATATATACAATCAATGTATCGCTAAGAGTTATTTTCCTTTGGCCTTTAAAATCGCCAAAGTATATCCCCTTTTCAAACATGGTTCATCAGATAATAGTAATCTCGGTAACTAAAGACGAATTTCTCTTTTATCATCGCTATCTAAACCACTAGAAAAACACATACATAAAACAACACTACAGTACCTAGTTAGCAATGACTTGCTAATTGACAGTCAGTCAGGATTTAGACAACAGCACTCATGCCACACAGCCTTAACTAAGATGATAGACAATTGGCACCTCAACATCAATAACGATTAACATACGTGGAGCAATCTTTGTAGACTTTAGAAAAGCATTCGATATGATAGATCACGTTATTTTAATAAGAAAATTAGAAACAATGAAAGTTAACTTTAAACTAGTGTCATTATTTAAATCATTCCTCTCCGACAGACAGCAAGTAGTGTGTTACAATAATTTCTTGTCAAGCCCAACCATGATCAATGCTGGAGTTCCTCAGGGTTCAATTCCTGGTCCCTTACTTTTTGCCGTATACATAAATGACCTGCCACTACACATCAAGCACTCATCATGTGACCTATTTGAAAAATGACTGTACCATTTACACAAGTGATAAAAGTTGCAACATGCTTGATGTATTATTACAAACTGATGTAGACAATCTTATCAAATGGAGCAACAAAAATCGTATGCAAATAAATATCATTAAAACAAAGTGTATGATAATATTAACTAGGCAAAAATTACAAAACTCTCAGAAAACGACACTTCAGCTCTATATTGGCACCTCACTAATTGATAATGTACGTAAATGAACACAAAACACTAGAACTCATAGTTGACCAACACTTAAGTTGGAATTTGCATGTACTAGCACTGACCAAACAAACGGCACAGAAAGTTTACCAGTTAGCTAAGATCAAACATTTTCTAGATGAGAAGACAAGGAAGATGGGTTCTTGTGTGATTATTCACCGCTTAAATCAAATTGTGGAAATTTATTACCTAAACCGAGAACCGTACTTTTTCTTGACTGAAAAAGTGTCATGTTTCTCCCCTTTCCCCCGTTGTTTAGAATTTTTTTTTAAAACACGCCTGCCGTTCGTAAGGTTACCGTCTGCCGTAGGGGAGTGAAGTGTCATAGACTTCGATGTACTGGGTCCCAGCTTTATGAGGTGGGGTGGCCTGTTCCTTTCCTCGCTGCCGTTGCCTTCTCTAACTCAGGATCAGAGTCAGGTACCCTTTTACAGCTGGTTAGACTGATGCGTGACATTACCTAGCTTTGAACACGAAACCCGGTAACTTATTGCGGTAGTAGAGTGTTAAAGACTTCACCATACTAGGTCCAGCATCAAGAGGTGGGGCCTACCTAGCTATAAATGGGTACTTAACTTTGAGTTAACGGAAGGAAAAGACAGCGAGGAAGGAAACTGGTCTCCCCACCTCTCGATGCTTGATCTAGTATGGTGAAGTCTCTAACCCTCCATAACCAGCTGTAAATGGGTACCTGACTCTGATCTTGAGTTAGAAAAGGCAACAGCAACGAGGACGGGAACAGGTGTCACGCATCAGTATAACCAGCTGTAAATGGGTACCTGACTCTGATCTTGAGTTAGAGAAGGCAACGGCAGCGACTTCCCTTGTTTCCTGTGTACCGTTAACTTGTAGAACTGATTCTTCTTCTTCTTTCTTCCTCGTTCGTCCTGAAAAGGACGTTGGTTGCGTTGTGTCCGTTTACAGCGAAGCTGCAGTATTTGCGCCTTTCGGCGGACACATCCGACTTCCGCACAGCATTGTTTGGGACCGGGTTTGCCTTCCCTCTTCGATCCCTACTCCTCAGCCAGACTGCAGTAATACAGCCTGTTTCCAGGACCACCACGTGGAGGTGGAGTAGGGTCTTGGTCAGCTCTGGTTCGCTGACCCTGACGCAGGCAGTCAAGCTATGGGTCGCTAACTGCATTCCTCACTTTTGATGCATCTTGGGTCCCGAACTGATTCAATACCGTTTTATTGGTTTATAAACTTAAATAAAAATACGGGGGGGGGGGGGGGGGGGTGGGGGGGGGGGTGAGGGAGGGAGGGCCTGTCGTAAGCGTGTCTACTAAGAATGCACAAGGAACGCAATTTTTTTTTTAACTTGCCCTCCCAAATCACAATGTGAAATGAAAAGAAAAAAAAAACATTTATTGACAATCATCTTAACAAGACAATTTCGAGAACTACACGTTAAATCGTTGAAAGTATTCAAAAAGAGACATGAAAATAGGTCGTATATCTTTATCATCACTGCCCTACAGATCGCAAAGGAGCATGATGATGATGAAAAAACGGTAAAGGTAGTCGCATAGCAGATACTGCCGTAAGGGAGTGAAGTGTTAGAGACTTCACTATACTAGGTCCAGCATCGAGAGGTGGGGGTGACTAGTTCCTTTCATCGCTGCCTTTTCCTTCCCTAACTGAAGGACAAAGTCAGGTACCCATTCACAGCTGGGACGACTGGAGCACGATGATACCGTGAATCGAACCCGGCACCTTAGTCGCAAGAGACCAGCGCTCTAACCACTCTGTCAATCGGACACTCATTAAAAAAAAACATTATAACGGATACAAACAGAATGTTAAAAACATGAAGGGGAAAGGGGAGGGGGGGGGAGGAAGAGATTTGTGACGTCGCGTAAGGTTGCGTGTAAAATGTGACAACTCCATGGCCTTGATACTACGATTGGATTTGCCGAACTGAAGAAAAAGTACGATGCTCCGTTTACCCTAAACATTTCAAAAATTTTCATCGACGGTGAATTATCACACAAGTACCGGAAGATGTTCTATATATCCCAAATACAAACACGCCTAGACTATTGCTCCACAATCTGGGATGGCTGCTCCATGTCCAACACAAAGAGACTCCATTCATTACAAAAACATGCAGTGCGCCTAGTTTCTGACAAACACCTAACACACTTAGTAGATCTACATAAACATCTTAACATATTACCTCTACGAAAGCGCTTCCTCTTCAACAAAGCCAAATTCATTCACAAAATCCTATCACAGAATGCTCCAACGTACCTGTGGCCTATTTTCAAATACAACGGGAGACACAGCCAACGCTTGAACATATTACACATGCCCAAGCCAAGGCTTGACTTATTCAAGAAAAGTTTAGCATTTTCTGCTGCTCGTCTGTGGAACAATCTTCCACACGACCTAAAAAGCACGCTTAGTCCATATTCATACAATCGCAGACTTATCAAATACATCATGAGTGCAGATTATATGCCACCTTAATTTAGTTATTTTCCCAAATCATTTTCTAATGTGATGTGTATTTTTTAAGGATTATTCTGCCCTGTTCATTATTGATTATGATAAAGTCGTGTAAATGTGTGTAACTGTTACAATGTTTTATTGAATTGATTTTGTTTATTTTTATTTTTATAATATTGAAAATGCATGTGTAGGATAAATGAATTCAGTATGGGAGACGAGAGAAAGCATGGGCAGAATGTTAGACAGACCTGCGTGCCCGTTTCTAAACCATTTGAAGATAAAGTTCGTAAGTTCGTTCGTTCGTTCGTTCGTTCTATCTGATTCTGCTCTTGAGTTAGGGGGAGCAAAGAAAAACACGAAGTTCCTACTCACTCAATAGCAAACTATTCAAATATTTCAGAAGTTCCGATTCTATACTACCCCAATGTGATCATACTCGAATTATTGTCTGATTTACCGTATAGATGTTTTGGATTTGTTTGTTTGTTTGTTTGGGTTTTGTTTTGTTTTGTTTTCATTACATTCTTGTTTGCTTAAACAAATACTTTATTTTGATTATGATTGGGTAATGTCATTGTATGCTGTTATATAACCTTTATAATGTTTTACGCCTTTAATTTAATGCTTAAAGTAACATGTGGGAATGAAAGGGTATAGTATGCAAGATAAGTGAGAATCGAAGGGCAGAATGTTAGACGGGCCTGCGCGCCCAATTCTTAACCCTTTGAAAATAAAGTTCGTTCGTTCGTTCTCCTACCTGGTATTTTCCCACGTAAGACTAATTCCTCCACTCCTCCTCTTCTGTTAATATGTCCCGTAAATTTCATTTGTCTTTTCCTGATGGTTTTGATGAGCGATCTATTAACACCCGCAGCTATCACATTTGTTGTCTGTCTTGTCTTTCTCATCCAAGCTCTCTCTCTCTCACATTTGTTGTCGGTCTTGTCTTTCTCATCCATGCTCTCTCTCTCTCACATTTGTTGTCTGTCTTGTCTTTCTCATCCATGCTCTCTCTCTCTCACATTTGTTGTCTGTCTTGTCTTTCTCATCCATGTTCTCTCTCTCTCTCACATTTGTTGTCTGTCTTGTCTTTCTCATCCATGTTCTCTCTCTCTCACATTTGTTGTCTGTCTTGTCTTTCTCATCCATGTTCTCTCTCTCTCTCACATTTGTTGTCTGTCTTGTCTTTCTCATCCATGCTCTCTCTCTCTCACATTTGTTGTCTGTTTTGTCTTTCTCATCCATGTTCTCTCTCTCTCACATTTGTTGTCTGTCTTGTCTTTCTCATCCATGCTCTCTCTCTCACATTTGTTGTCTGTTTTGTCTTTCTCATCCATGTTCTCTCTCTCTCTCACATTTGTTGTCTGTCTTGTCTTTCTCATCCATGTTCTCTCTCTCTCACATTTGTTGTCTGTCTTGTCTTTCTCATCCATGTTCTCTCTCTCTCTCACATTTGTTGTCTGTCTTGTCTTTCTCATCCATGCTCTTTCTCTCTCACATTTGTTGTCGGTCTTGTCTTTCTCATCCATGTTCTCTCTCTCTCACATTTGTTGTCAGTCTTGTCTTTCTCATCCATGTTCTCTCTCTCTCACATTTGTTGTCTGTCTTGTCTTTCTCATCCATGCTCTCTCTCTCTCTAACATTTGTTGTCTGTCTTGTCTTTCTCATCCATGTTCTCTCTCTCTCACATTTGTTGTCTGTCTTGTCTTTCTCATCCATGTTCTCTCTCATTTGTTGTTGGTCTTATCTTTCTCATCCTTGCTGTCTCTCACATGTATTGTGTGTCTTGTCTGTCTTTCTCATCTGTGCTGTCTCTTACATTTGTTGTCTGTTTTGTCTTTCTTTCTCATCCATGCTCTCTCTCATATTTGTTTTCTGTCTTGTATGTGTTTCTCATTCATGTTCTCTCTCACATTTGTTGTCTGCCTTGTCTTTCTCATCCATACTTTCTCTCATCATACTCTCTCTCACTTTTGTGTTGTCTGTCTTGTCTTTCTCATCCATGTTCTCTCTCACAGTTATTGTCTGTCTTGTCTGTCTCATCCATGTTCTCTCTCACAGTTATTGCCTGTCTTGTCTGTCTTTCTCATCCATGTTCTCTCTCACAGTTATTGCCTGTCTTGTCTGTCTTTCTCATCCATGTTCTCTCTCACAGTTATTGTCTGTCTTGTCTTTCTCATCCATGTTTTCTCTCACCGTTATTGTCTGTCTTGTCTGTCTTTCTCATCCATGTTCTCTCTCACAGTTATTGCCTGTCTTGTCTGTCTTTCTCATCCATGTTCTGTCTCACATTTGTTGTCTGTCTTGTCTTTCTCATCCATGTTTTCTCTCTGTCACATGTGTTGCTTGTCTTGTCTGTCTTTCTCATCTACGTTCTCTCTCACATTTGTTGTCTGTCTTGCCTTTCTCATTCATGCTTTCTCTCACATGTGTTGTCTGTATTGCTTTTCTCATTCATGCTTTCTCTCACATGTGTTGTCTGTATTGCCTTTCTCATCCATGCTTTCTCTCACATGTGTTGTCTGTATTGCCTTTCTGATTCATGTTTTCTCTCACATGTGTTGTCTGTATTGCCTTTCTCATTCATGCTTTCTCTCACATGTTTTGTCTGTATTGCCTTTCTCATTCATGCTTTCTCTCACATGTGTTGTCTGTATTGCCTTTCTCGTTCATGCTTTCTCTCACATGTGTTGTCTGTATTGCCTTTTTCATTCATGCTTTCTCTCACATGTGTTGTCTGTATTGCCTTTCTCATTCATGCTTTCTCTCACATGTGTTGTCTGTCTTGTCTTTCTCATCCATGTTCCCTCTCTCACATATGTTGCCTGTCTTGTCTGTCTTTCTCATCTATGTTCTCTCTCACACATTTCTTGTCTGTCTTGTCTTTCTCATTCATGCTCTCTCTCTCACATTTGTTGTCTGTCTGTATATACATATTTATGTACTTGTTTCCTTTATGCTTGTTCTCTGCCCGTTTCTTTCTGTTGTAAATTCAGTCACATTTCCTGTTTTCTCCAGGATTGTTGGAGTTCAACCTTTTTGGAATTCCTTATGTAAGTAATTTAATATTAACAGTAGTTCTTTTTATTAGTATCATGCAATGTTATGAAGAGTTTGGGGTCTATGTAGGGTTCGGGCCCCGACATCCCACCTACATCAGTGGATGTTGATACGAACACACACCCTCTCATATCCAGGTGCAGCGATTGCCCCAACGTCCCACCTACATCAATGGATGTGGACACGAACACACACCCTCTCATATCCAGGTGCAGTGATCACCCCGACATCCCACCTACATCAATGGATGTGGACACGAACACACACCCTCTCATATCCAGGTGCAGTGATCACCCCGACGTCCCACCTACATTAATGGATGTGGACACGAACCCACAGCCTGTCATATCCAGGTGCAGTGATCACCGCGGAAGCTCCTGTCTTGTAGTAAGCTTCTAGCATATGGCTTCTCCTGCACAAACGTGTCCATAGCAACACCTTCACGTGGTGACCCCGTTCTCACAGAGTTTGCTATGAGGGTGACCAAGTGCCTGGCGGTATGACTGGGTTGGGAGTTGTTTGGGACCCCTCCTAAGGTGCAGGCGCAAAACCCACCAGCGAGTGGACCATGCTCTGGCCAACACCAACCCAAACCCCACTCATGGGTTAAATGCTACTTTCTCTCTTCTCTACTTGCCTACCAAGCTTTCTCTGTCCAATCCACGATACACCTCACCAAGGATCCTGAAGAGGTGATGGTAAAATTTAGATCTTTACCTAGAAGGGATCCGGCCCCTGCCCAACGTCCCAGCTGCAGCGAGGGTGCCATGCGACCTGACATTGCACTCATCGTCAGATTTTGTCCAACTCCTGAGACACGGGAGGTAAAGCCACTAAAACTCAATGGAAATTTAGAACCACTGTGCTGGGGAAAATCGTGAAGGCATAGGATGCAGGACGTGTCACAGCCACAGCAGAAGCTTAGCCACAGAACGAAGAAATGAGGCCTGCATCATGAGCGCTTGTGACTAGCGGGGAATGCATCTCTGTGAACCCCACTTGAACCCCCAAAGCGATTTGATCTTTAGAGCCAAAATGGAGGAAGACATACCCATTGCACTCTTTGGGAAGGAGATGCCTGCAGCAAACACCCAATACTTCCAATGCCAGTCAAACAACATTTTCCATACGAGCTCTGGCGTCGCCTCAGTTACCAAGGCCCGCGCAAGAGAGATAAATCCCCTGCTCCTTGCGAAAAGTCAGCGAAGGGAAACCTTACGATTTTACAGCTAAATATAGCTGGACTACAGAACAAGACAATCGAGCTTAAAAAAATACTACACGAACATCAAGTACGTGTAGCCCTTCTCCAGGAAACAATACTTCCACGGAGACAAATTAACATCATGGGCTATACACAGTACAAATGTGAATGCTTGAAGTGCCAAAGCATCATGACCGTAATCAGAAATGATACCCAAGCCACAGTAACCAACAACCCTGCGGCGGATATCGACCACCAAATAATAAAGCTATGGAGAGAGGCCTAGAGGTTGAGGAGCTGTGCAATATTACCAACTTAATGCTACTGCAGAACTTGGAAACTCCAACAACACTCCTACACAGGGCACACGGCTCGACCAGCCGGCCAGCCGGCCAGATCTTACATTTGTTTCAGCTGACATAGCAGAAAATAGTATCATCAAAGTCTTGGAAGATATGGGAAGTGACCACCACACTGTTTTAACAACTATTTTAACACCACAGATGACACAGAAGTCCCTGGGTAAACCATCCTGGAACTTCAGGAAAGCAGACTGGGACCACTACGGCCGAGAAACTGACGCTGAGCTCAGTCAAATCATTAGAACTGATAACATTAATATACTACATACAACAACATATGTACCACAATCCTAGCAGCTGCCAAAAAGTGCATCCCAAGGGGGAAGCATAAGAAGTATAAACCTTACTGGACATCTGAACTAGCTGAAGCAGTCAAAGAGAGGAGAGAGGCTAGAAAGAAGGCTGAAAAATACCCTACCACCCTAAATAAAACAGAGTACAACAGGTGGACAGCAAAAGTAAGGTGTGTCACCAAGAAGAATAAGCGGGAGACTTGGAAAGAAAATTGCAACAAACTAGATCTAAAAAGAGAAGGGAACAAAGTTTGGCGACTCCTGAGTAATCTCGAGGGAAGCAAGAAAAAGACAAACCCAACACCTATGGTGGATGGAAGTGGTGATGAAGTAACATCAAACAGCAAGAAAGCCGATGTCTTCAACAATTTTTATGCCAGTGTAAATAAAACACAACAGAGAAAGAAACTAGACAAAGTGCTCCTAAAGAACACATCCACGCATAACATAGATCAGACCAATATGGCTGCGTTCGATGATCCGCTCCGCCCACAAGAACTGAGAATGGCACTACGGAAACTAGCCAAAAATAAAGCTCCAGGACCAGATAAAATTTAAAATGAGATGATTTGCCAACTAGGGCCAAAGGCAAAAGAGACACTTCTATGGTTCATCAATAGAACGTGGAACGAGGGACAGTTACCATCAGCATGGCTGACAGCAACCATCATACCTATTTTGAAGAAAGGGAAACCACCAGGAACACCAAGAAGCTTTAGGTCCATATCCCTCACTTCATGCTTAGGCAAGCTGGTCGAGAGAATGGTAAACAACAGACTATACTGGTGGTTGGAAAGCTGGAACCTTCTTGACAACAACCAGGCAGGCTTCAGACGTAAGTGTCGCACAGATGACCCCTCTTCAGGTTCACACAGAATGTGATGGATGGCTTTCAAGAAGGAAAAAGCACAATAGCTGTGTTCATCGACCTTGAGCAAGCCTATGAGAGAGTTTGGAGAAAGGGACTTTTGCTAAAGATGAGAAGAATGGGAATAGGAGGGAAGATGATTAGATTGATGCAGGCCTTCCTAACAAATAGAACCAAAGCTACCAACTATGCTGGTGCAATTTCACGGAAACGAATGCTGGAAGGACTGCCTCAAGGCTCTCCTTTAAGTTGCACCCTTTTCCTCATCTTCATTAATGACCTTGCCAAACATCTGAATGTGTCAAAGGCGCTGTTTTCTGATGACCTTGCCATCTGGACTACTGATAAATATCCCATTCTGGCAAAAGCCAAGATCAACAGAGCTCTCCTTCCTATCAACATCAAACTGAGTGGGGAAACACTAACAAAAGAGGAGTATCCAGTCTATCTAGGAGTAAAACTGGACAGACAATTGAAACTAGATGGACACATCTACAACTTCAGGGAAAAAGCATGTAAGCACCTAAACCTCATCAAACGGCTAGCTAGTACAAATTGGGGAGTGGATAAACAAACCCTTCGTCAACTATATCTCAGCTATGTGAGATCAGTGATAGACTATAACCTCCCCCTCCAGACCATTGTGAGTACTAATACCATCTCATCTCTGGACCGTGTGCAGAACAAATCTCTCAGGTTAATTTGTGGAGGAATGAGATCAACACCCACAGCCGTATGTGAGATAGATGCCAATATTGAGCCGCTGGATATCAGGCGTAAAAGAGCACTGACTGAAGCTGTAGAGAGATAGAGGAGACAAGAGAAAGACTAGAAAGACCACCCAAACAAAGTACTTATTGACAGTTGGAAACAAACACGAAGACTGAAACAACTATCTCTCCTGGACATAGCCAAAGAGGAAAATGATAAACACCATCTCCCGCAAGAGAGAGAATTGGAAAACAAATACTTTAGACCACCCCCTTGGGAAAACTTCCATCAACCAACTGTCAAAACTCAACTGATAGATAAAACGGCCAACAAGGAAACACTACCCACAGTCTTGAAGACGTGTGCCTTGGAGACCATAAACAGCTACCCAACATCAGCAATCCAGTCCTACACAGATGGTTCAGCTTTCAAGACCACCTCTTTTGCAGGATATGGCGTCTGCATATAGTACCTGGATGGATCCTCTTATGAGTTCTGTGACTCCTGAGGTGAAAATTGTTCAAATTACGAAACGGAGGCTTAGGCCATCAAGACAGCCATTGAATTACTCCACGAACATTTTGACCTTATGGAACAAAAGCCATCAGATATAGTGATTTTCAGTGACTCCATGTCTGTTCTGGAAGCACTTAAACAGACTCCATATGGAAACAAAAACTTTTTTTTATAGGAAGAGCGGTTCACAACTTGATCACAGCCTACTCCATCAGTGTAACCCTACAATGGATCCCTGGACACAGTGATCTAACTGGAAATGAGACAGCTGATAGACTTGCTAAAACAGGAGCCTCTAAACAGCAAAAGGACAGACCCTGCAGCATGAGAACAGTCAAACAGATTCTCAGAAACAACACAAGGGAAATCTGGCTGAACAGATGGGCAAACGGGCCGACTGGCCAAAATGTCTTTAATGAAATGACCTGCCCAAAAGACAACGACAACATAAACAGACTCAGCAGGAGAAATCAAAGTCTTATCTTTCAGTTCCGAACAGGACACACCAGAGTCAATAGCCATCTAAACTGTATCAACCCTCAGCACCTACCCATGTGTAGACACTGCTCTCATCCCTATGAAACAACCAGACACCTCCTCATGGAGTGTTCATCACTCACAAATGCCATGAAAAAACTTTTACAGACACCTCTGACAGTCACCAACTCACTATACGGAACATTAAAACAACTGCAGAAAACCTGCACTTTTTTAAGAATGGCATTGGGCTGCCAAGAGTAAATATGCTCAGCAGCTATGGGATATCGACAACAACAACAACAACATGAAGAGTTTCATCTATTAGCAAATATTGTGTCCTCAAGAATTTTGTTCATTAATCATGTAATATTATCAAGAATTTATTACATTAGTTATGTCAAGATACCAAGAATTTCTTACACAAGTCATGTAATGTTATGAAGAATTTCTTGCATTAGTTATGCAATGTTATGAGGAATTTCTTACATTAGTCATGTAATGTTATCAAGAATATTTACACCTGTCATGTAATGTTATGATGAATTTCTTACATTAGCTTACATTAGTCATGTAATGTCATGAAGAATTTCTTACAATAGCCATGTAATGTTATGAAGAATTTCTGACATTAGTCATGTAATGTTATGCAGAATTTCTTACATTAGCCATATAATGTTACCAAGAATTTCTTACATAAGTCATGTAATGTTACCAAGAATTTCTTAAACTAGTCATGTAATATTATGATGAATGTCTTACATTAGCTTACATTAGTCATGTAATGTCATCAATAATTTCTGATATCATAATGAGGTTTAGACAGCAGGTGAGACTGAAGACTGACCAAGAAACATTGTACACTCTTCATGTTAGATCTTCTTCAAATAATGTGCCATGTGGCATAGGTGATTATGTCTGTCCACAACTTCCTGTCCTCAGAGCTGTTTATTAATTTGTTGATGACATTTTCTTTTTATATGAAAATTTAAAACTGTCCAGTATCTTCTCTCTGTCGATCTTTATCTCTTTTTCCTTCAATTTTTCCTGTTGTTACGATATATTCCAACTTTCCTGTTGTTACGATATATTCCAACTTTCCTGTTGTTACAATATATTCCAACTTTCCTGTTGTTACGATATATTCCAACTTTCCTGTTGTTACAATATATTCCAACTTTCCTGTTGTTACGATATATTCCAACTTTCCTGTTGTTACTATATATTCCAACTTTCCTGTTGTTACAATATATTCCAACTTTCCTGTTGTTACGATATATTCCAACTTTCCTGTTGTTACGATATATTCCAACTTTCTTCTTTTCATATCATGCCCAAAGAAAGTGCATTACTTCAGATATTTAAAATCAAAAAAAAAAAAAAAAAAAAAATTGAATAATGAGTTGATGCAATTTTTAGGAGAAGAAAAGCCTCTTATACATTCATAAAGCCACCACTGCAGGAGGCCACGTCATAGGAAATCTGCTTCAAAATACATGCTCCAGCATCAGTGGTTTCTGTAGAAACTGGTTTTGAATGATGACATTGCATACCCCATGTACAACTTTCACTTTAACCAACTTTTACAATATACTTAGAAGGAGCAGAAGTCCTGTTCTTTTTGTGTACTCCAGGAATTACACTGGCCACATTGGCATACAGGTCACATGAAAATCCCAGAATGCCATTGGAACTTACCATCATGTTTGTAATAGCAACAGTGGAAGGATAAAGAAATAAAGAAGAATTGATAAGAAATTTCTTAGATTAGTAATTTGGATGTAGTTCTTTAAATAATGATAACATAAGCTACGTCTGTAGTGATGTTATGTCATTAAGAAATATTTACATTAGAAGTACTTGCTGTAGAAAAATTAAATAAATGTGAAAGGGTAAATTTAAAGTGTCTGCATAAGTAAGAGGTTCTGAGATTGCCAGTGTAAGAGAAATAGAGGGTGACTGAAAAACACTTGCAGGAGGGAAGAGGAGTCAGACATTAATGAAATAAAGGGGACACAGGAAGCTGAGGCATAATGATAATGTAAGCAAATTAATGTAAAGAAATATTAATGCTTTAATAATCTGCACCTTGGCTTTATCGACAGATTGGAGCAGACATATGTGGGTTTTTTGACAATACAACCCCACAGTTGTGCAAAAGATGGATGCAACTTGGAGCATTTTATACTTTTAGCAGAAATCACAATGGTATTGGTAATATGGTAGGTGTTGCAGAACAAATCACCATTTTCAGATATACATAACAGAAGTGAACATACAAATTCTAGTTGACATGTAAGTTGTTGTTGCACACCTTTACTTGACAACTATATTATATCTTCTGGGCTCAAATTATTCCCTTTTTAGGTTTTGAAGTATCATCTGCTTGCGGACCATGTCTCTTCTTGTTACTTCAACTACCTTCCTCAGATACCTCATTTCTGAGGTTTGGATCTGGCTTTTGTGTGTTGTAGTCATTGCCCATGACTCGCATCTGTGACGTGTAATGAAATAGAACCTACAGTAATCTGACAGCTTATCGTAACCCTATAGCTGCTCTCTGATTTGCTAGCTAAAAACATGCATTATACTGACTTCCGCTGCTCATCATTTGTCCCACGCCTTTTTCTGTAAACACAGGCTAACGCAATGTTTACTAACCTTCGTGACCTGTCAGTCATAACAGGAAGCAAATCAGACTTTGTTTACTTCATTCTACTAACGCGAGCCCATCTGTCAATGATAATACCTGACAGACGGACAACACGTGAGAGACAGCGACGGCACAGAATCTTTGTAGTTTTACTCATGGAATGTCTAGAACTTTCTGTGCTCTTTGATCTCGAGACGCGGGCATTTTGAAAAGAAACCCGCTAGGTCTTTGATGTCGGTCAACAACTTCAGACGAGAGACTCTGGTAGTCTGAATCGAAAGCCCTTCATCTTGAGCCATAGCTTCTAAATTTTGGCCTCACACCGGAGCGCGAAATTAACGCCATTATAGATTAGAGAAATCTAATGATATATATTGATGTTTTCTTAAATTGGCCCTCAGTCATCAGTCAGAATTTGAGAAGACAGTCTAGCTCGTAGTCATAACTATTTTCCTTTGGATTAGTGTTTAAAAAACGTGATTCGTGGAGATTTTCACTTTGGATTTTTCTGGTAAATAGTTCTAAGTGTTAGAAGTATTTTACGGTGATAGCATTTAAAGTTAAACACTTAAATACTTTAAACCTACAGTTAGATACTTCACTTAGATCTTTCTTGCTAGTAAGGTGAATCAAATAAAATAACGCGTAGCGATTTTCATAACCAGATATTCAATTAAAATGTTAGACCACGAACACCGAGGCTACCTAGCTGAGACGAGACGGTAATTTGTGTTTACAGTGTAGACCGGACTTAGAGGCGTTAAAAGACTGATGGTGGAAGGAAAGAATACTGTTTATATTTCATTTTATAATTTGTTATTATAGCGTCTATTATTTTTAAATGCCATACAACAAACTAACGACACCGACAATTTAATAGCTATTTAATGACAGGCGATTATTGTTGTAGGTGGTGCGTATGAAAAATTAAAAAATAATTAACACCGTACGCCGACCACCAGCCGATAGCAGGGGCGAGTGAGTTATCATAAACTCGGTCCGACCCAGACCAGCGGCCGGCGATGTCTGTGTGTAGGCGTAGGGAAACACCCTGTGTCTTTTGAACTTAGCCAGGACTGACAGAGAGGATGAGAGATCATCTTGTCCCCGTCGGTATATATATCTTGTCATCTCTTGTTCCACTGGCACTTGTCTGGTTCTTGTCATCTCCTGTTTCACTGGCACTTGTCTGGTTCTTGTCATCTCTTGTTCTACTGGCACTTGTCTGGTTTTTGTCATCTCTTGTTTCACTGGCACTTGTCTGGTTCTTGTCATCTCTTGTTCCACTGGCACTTGTCTGGTTCTTGTCAACTCTTGTTCCACTGGCACTTGTCTGGTTCTTGTCATCTCTTGTTTCACTGGCACTTGTCTGGTTCTTGTCATCTCTTGTTCCACTGGCACTTGTCTGGTTCATGTCATCTCTTGTTCCACTGGCACTTGTCTGGTTCTTGTCATCTCTTGTTCCACTGGCACTTGTCTGGTTCTTGTCATCTCTTGTTCCACTGGCACTTGTCTGGTTCTTGTCATCTCTTGTTTCACTGGCACTTGTCTGGTTCTTGTCATCTCTTGTTCCACTGGCACTTGTCTGGTTCTTGTCATCTCTTGTTCCACTGGCACTTGTCTGGTTTTTCTCATCTCTTGTTTCACTGGCACTTGTCTGGTTCTTGTCATCTCTTGTTCCACTGGCACTTGTCTGGTTCTTGTCATCTCTTGTTTCACTGGCACTTGTCTGGTTCTTGTCATCTCTTGTTCCACTGGAACTTGTCTAGTTCTTGTCATCTTTTGTTTCACTGGCACTTGTCTGGTTCTTGTCATCTCTTGTTCCACTGGCACTTGTCTGGTTCTTGTCATCTCTTATTTCACTGGCACTTGTCTGGTTCTTGTCATCTCTTGTTCCGCTGGCACTTGTCTGGTTCTTGTCATCTCTTGTTCCACTGGCACTTGTCTGGTTCTTGTCATCTCTTGTTCCACTGGCACTTGTCTGGTTCTTGTCATCTCTTGTTCCACTGGCACTTGTCTGGTTCTTGTCATCTCTTGTTCCACTGCCACTTGTCTGGTTCTTATCATCTCTTGTTTCACTGGCACTTGTCTGGTTCTTGTCATCTCTTGTTTCACTGGCACTTGTCTGGTTCTTGTCATCTCTTGTTCCACTGGCACTTGTCTGGTTCTTGTCATCTCTTGTTCCACTGGCACTTGTCTGGTTCTTGTCATCTCTTGTTCCACTGGCACTTGTCTGGTTCTTGTCATCTCTTATTTCACTGGCACTTGTCTGGTTCTTGTCATCTCTTGTTTCACTAGCACTTGTCTGGTTCTTGTCATCTCTTGTTCCACTGGCACTTGTCTGGTTCTTGTCATCTCTTGTTCCATTGGCACTTGTCTGGTTCTTGTCATCTCTTGTTCCACTGGCACTTGTCTGGTTCTTGTCATCTCTTGTTCCACTGGCACTTGTCTGGTTCTTGTCATCTCTTGTTTCACTGGCACTTGTCTGGTTCTTGTCATCTCTTGTTCCACTGGCACTTGTCTGGTTCTTGTCATCTCTTGTTCCACTGGGACTTGTCTGGTTCTTCTCATCTTTTGTTCTACTGGCACTTGTCTGGTTCTTGTCATCTCTTGTTCCACTGGCACTTGTCTGGTTCTTGTCATCTCTTGTTCCACTGGCACTTGTCTGGTTCTTGTCATCTCTTATTTCACTGGCACTTGTCTGGTTCTTGTCATCTCTTGTTCCACTGGCACTTGTCTGGTTCTTGTCATCTCTTGTTTCACTGGCACTTGTCTGGTTCTTGTCATCTCTTGTTCCACTGGCACTTGTCTGGTTCTTGTCATCTCTTGTTCCACTGGCACTTGTCTGGTTCTTGTCATCTCTTGTTCCACTGGCAAGTGTCTGGTTCTTGTCATCTCTTGTTCCACTGGCACTTGTCTGGTTCTTGTCATCTCTTGTTCCACTGGCACTTGTCTGGTTCTTGTCATCTCTTGTTCCACTGGCACTTGTCTGGTTCTTGTCATCTCTTGTTCCACTGGCACTTGTCTGGTTCTTGTCATCTCTTATTTCACTGGCACTTGTCTGGTTCTTGTCATCTCTTGTTCCACTGGCACTTGTCTGGTTCTTGTCATCTCTTGTTCCACTGGCACTTGTCTTGTTTTTCTCATCTCTTGTTCCACTGGTACTTGTCTGGTTCTTGTCATCTCTTGTTCCACTGGCACTTGTCTGGTTCTTGTCATCTCTTGTTCCACTGGCATTTGTCTGGTTCTTGTCATCTCTTGTTCCACTGGCACTTGTCTGGTTCTTGTCATCTCTTGTTTCACTGGCACTTGTCTGGTTCTTGTCATCTCTTGTTTCACTGGCACTTGTCTGGTTCTTGTCATCTCTTGTTCCACTGGCACTTGTCTGGTTCTTGTCATCTCTTGTTCCATTGGCACTTGTCTGGTTCTTGTCATCTCTTGTTTCACTGGCACTTGTCTGGTTCTTGTCATCTCCTGTTCCACTGGCACTTGTCTGGTTCTTGTCATCTCTTGTTTCACTGGCACTTGTCTGGTTCTTGTCATCTCTTGTTCCACTGGCACTTGTCTGGTTCTTGTCATCTCTTGTTCCACTGTGACTTGTCTGGTTCTTCTTATCTTTTGTTTCACTGGCACTTGTCTGGTTCTTGTAATCTCTTGTTCTACTGGCACTTGTCTGGTTCTTGTCATCTCTTGTTCCACTGGCACTTGTCTGGTTCTTGTCATCTCTTATTTCACTGGCACTTGTCTGGTTCTTGTCATCTCTTGTTCCGCTGGCACTTGTCTGGTTCTTGTCATCTCTTGTTCCACTGGCACTTGTCTGGTTCTTGTCATCTCTTGTTCCACTGGCACTAGTCTGGTTCTTGTCATCTCTTGTTCCACTGGCACTTGTCTGGTTCTTGTCATCTCTTGTTCCACTGGCACTTGTCTGGTTCTTGTCATCTCTTGTTCCACTGGCACTTGTCTGGTTCTTGTCATCTCTTGTTCTACTGGCACATGTCTGGTTCTTGTCATCAGTTCCCCATTAGTGATCTTGTCATACCACTTCAATCCCGCAATTCCATGCAAGCACCAATTCATCAAAGTCCACAACCTTTGGTTGATGCCTTCGCTGCTCCCCATGCTCCAGAGCCCTACAATAGGTCTGACCCAACATTTGAACAGAAGACTCTAATTTCGTTACCAGACCCGATCTTCCCCAATCTTCATACATTTTCCAATGCAGTGAAAGTTCCCCAGTTCCCTGTATTCCCACTTCATTATCACTGTCTGTCCCTCCAGCTATATAGCTGTCAAAGTATATGCATGACATCATATCCTGCAGTGGTGTTTCTTTAAGAAGAAAAGGTACATAACCATCAGATGATTTGGCACAGGAGTCTGGGTGAAAGACGCTCAAAATAATTCTTGGTCAGTAAGAGTGGATTAGAGTTCAGGTCATTAAGTCAAAGTAATTATTTTGCAAGCAGTGAACAAGTTATAAACAGTCAGTTGAATTAATAGGCTTATATTAAACATGAAAATTGATTAGATATTTATGTATCACATGACCATGAGGTGGAAAAGTTAAAGATTAGATTGGTCATTGGCAGTTCAGTACACACTTGGCTTTCAGCTAGGATACTTGCATATCAGAATATTTGGTCTCTTGTTTCGGCACATAAGCAATGTAAAGAAATGAATAGTTAATAAATAGGTAGTTTTAATAAAATGAAAATTTTCCTCAAGTATATTTGCAGGTATGTCATATAAGAATCTTTATTGATGTTCCATATTTGGTTGGAGAAAATTGTAAGCAGTAGGAAATCTATTATTTATATATATATATGCTGTTCAGTCATGGTAACAACATTTTCCTAGTTTTGCTCATTTGTTAGCTATAGAGCAGATGGTAAGATTGAGTTAAGTCCCCTTGATCTTGTCTTGACACAACAGTATAAAATAAGCCAAATCTTGTTTACATTATTCAAGTTGAAGATGATTTGTGGAGATAAAATCCATATAGAATGTTGTCAACTCGTTTTCAACTCTGTATTGACATCATTTATAGAATAAACGTCATGATATTTTGAGTAACATTTTTTTGTTGAATCATTTGATACTGTACCATATGTATATTACATATTCATTGTATGATTCACTAACAACACAAAAATAATCATAATGATAACATCACAAATATATAATAATGTTTTTCACATGTTTTATGATGTACAGCAATGTTTATTTATGTTTTCAGTGATATTAACATTTGTTCATATTTTCGGTAATGTATACATGATTGTTCACCCCAGATAGTTCCCTGGGTCTCTGAAGAAACAAATAAAGAATATAACTACTACATCCTCAGCCCTGTCATACAAATCAAATCAACTAATATAAGGTTGTGAATTGGGCTGGCTACCTCATCATTTAAAAACATATTGTTACAGAAACCACTGCTGCATGAGCATGTGACTTCTTGGTGCATGCTTCCTGCAAGAAGACCAGTTGCAGGGGTGGCTCCATGTTCCATAAGGACTACAAAAGAAAATGTTGATGATGTTGCATGATTGTTCATTTTAAAAATGTTGATGATGTTGCATGATTGTTAATTTCAAAAAAATATAAAGTGAAACTGTTTTTCTTGTGCCAAAGCCATTCTTCTCTCTGTATGTAACTAATGTTTTTCTTTGTTCATGAAATCAGAACCAAGGTCCTGGTCAATTGGGAAATGCAGTTGGTTATGCTTCCAGGGATATCATGCGCATTCGTTATCAACTTCTTCCTTATTTGTACACTCTTTTCCACAAAGCTCACACTGAAGGCACAACTGTCATCAGACCTCTGCATCATGAGTGAGTAACATCCTTTAGTTTTATCTGTAGTGAAATGTATTACATATGTGTGGGAGACAAAGTGAGATAAAATTACTGAAACACTTTTCTGAGGGAGATCTTTTCCAATGATCAGGTTATAACAGTGACAGACCTACACGGTAACAATTTTGTATCGGCCATACTTAATCTTGTAGTCATGTTGGTAACAGGTTCTTTTTGTAACATGTACCTTTCTTCAGTTTTATTAGTAGACGTGAAATTTCTGGAATTTGCTAAATGTATTGCTTCAATGCTTGTAGTCTGATTGTGGAAAGCATCTCTCCTTATGTACTAACAAAGCTTGATAAAGAGACTTATTCCTCATAATGTTCATACAACACATATAATTGTAGATGTACAACAACTGAATCAGTGAAGTATAGTTATCTGTCATTTCTTTAAAACTGAATGCTTGACTTTGATATTCTTTCAAATACTATTCTGTTGGTATAGTAAAAGGTTCTTCAAGTTTTACTTGATAAAATGTCTGTTTAGTAATTCAGCATTCATAGCAATCCCCTGAGTAAAATATGGGTTTAATACACTATGCAACCAGCTTTTATAATGATCTTCTGAATAAAATATTGTTTGAATAAATTATTTATCAAATTATCTTCTGAGCATATGATATAGTCAAGCTGTTTAACATGCTTCTCGCACGGGGTAAATATTGGTTGTGAGCCCTAAGTGATTATCTAAGAATGAAGCAGAAATGTCTGGCAACTGACTGTTTATGAAAAGTCACACTGAAAATTTAACAACAATTACGAAATAGGAATTTTACAGGATGACTTGGTTTGGCTTTGCACTGATACAGTAATGTTTTCTTTTTGTGTGAAAACATCTAGATGAGGCTTAGGAAACTTCACCTCTACATAAATTTTTTCACGTCATAAATAAATTGTGTTGTGCATACTGCCTATGTCCCACTGTTAATGGTTGTTCCTGATTGTGAATAAAGTTCAAATGCAAATACAGAAACACCCAAACTTGAAAATATCGAAGATCAGACTGTCGTACGATTAAGACGATTTAATTTGACGAAGTACAACATTGAGATACTCCACACATTGTGAATGTAGGATGACATGATGCTCCATAATAATTAATAATAGGTTCATCAGCAGACATAAACGGTTTATGTAGATGAGCCGTTAGAAAGTCAAACTGTCCACGTATAGTCTATAACCCCATCGTTATAAAAATCTGAGCTGTATTAATCAAATACCTTTCTGTCCTTCCTTAGCCACACACATCAGGCACACATTAAAGTGCAGTCAGTACATAATCTGACAATGAAATAGTAAAATGTCGAACACTGGTCTGGAGCTCATAGACATACATCCATCCTCTTCGAAATACACCAGTCGAAAGAGACCGAACATTAACCGTTAGCCTTCAACAGCAGACGTCGCATACGTCATTTTATAATTAAATATACGTCACAATTTTAATCAATAGTGCGCTTTCACAATCGGTGCGTTTTTGTGCTCTCCTCAGTTGCGCACAGCTATGACTTAACAAGCATGTGTGCAAAGTGAGTGGTAACACCCACACAAAAAACTGACAATTTGGTGCAGAGAATTTTAACTCGGAAAAAATCTACATGTGGAACTGAATTGTCAGTCTAAGGAATGTTATTTAAATCTGATAGTTCCTCCCTAAGTTACTATATTGTCTCATTACCTATGCTTTAGGCATACTTTAAATTACACACAAACTAAAATTACAGTGCAAGTCATTTACTTTATCTTTCTCTTATTTCGTGTACATAATGACCAAACGGTGCTTACTATGTGTCAGTTATCATAATCCCAGATTCTATAGATTTGTGTCCCATTCACGCAGATTCACAACTTTTACAGTAAATGTTAATAACATTTTTTACTGACAACACTGACCCAAGACATCCCTATCGTGGCTACAGCCAACTTCAGAAGAATTTGTAACTTAATTTTAGCAACCATTAAGGATATCAACAGATATCTCACATACTTTCAAAGCCAACTTCAATCATCATCATCTCTCTTATCTGCAGTGGTCCTGGCTGAACATGTTTTCCCTCGTTGACCTATTGTCGCATAGAGATTTATGATCAATAAATTTTCTATATTCTTTTCTTTTCTACCCGTGTCCTCTACCTTATTATCGCTCGTTTATCCTTTTCCTGCTTTTCGCATTCGTTCGTTTGCGACAAAATATAACTTTCCCATTCTGACTTTGCCGTTTCTTTTCTCATACTAGTAACGCATTTTATTGTGTAATTTATCAGTCCCTGGATGTGAACGAAATAGTGTGAGAATTCGTCTCGTCAGACATAGAGAGCAGACATTTGTCTACATTTTCATCTGACACGAGTTTTTCTTCGGCTAAGTTCTCGGCGTAAGGTATGAATGGCGCCCTCATGCATCACTCAGAGATGAGAATAGTTAGACAGAGGTGTCAAAGACGCGTATTAGCAGTTATTGCCGGTGCCCGAGTTAATGTGAAGTGTTAAGACGGGAAGGGGAGACTATTTCGGATTTTCTAAATAACGTGGGATCCTTTGTCTGGTTTTCATATATCTACCCTGTAGGTTAAACTTGATTTCATTCAGTTCTCCTAAATTTGCAGTAGACAGGTCGTTTTTGTGCTAAGAGAATAAGTTGTATAGCGAAGTCTTAATTTGATCTCGACAAATTTTGCCGAGCTTCTAGTCTACCAATATATATAATATATATAAGCGTATAATTCAAAGTTTGTGCGATCGCCTGTAGTTCTGTCTGGAGGTAAATATATTATATATCTAGTAGTGTTGAGAGATTCAGTGATAACTGCTTATTTCATTTTACTAGTTAGATTTCTGTGCAGAAGAAATTAAATTGTAAGTCTGTTATATTCTCTAGCGGACGTGTTTCAGTGGATAGCAAAATAAATTATAATTTCTAGCTTAAACTCTGGCAGCTATAAATAAATTTTATTAAATTGCTAGTAATCAGTCGAGAATATTTTACAACTAACTTATAACTGCACTGATTCATTATTGAGTATTGACGAAATACGTATGTATTTCTAATTCATGATGATTGATTTTATGAATATAACATATTTCACGGGAGTTTTAAACGATAAGTCAAGCTCTCCGCTTGCAGTTTATAATGTAAGTTATAACCGTAGTGAATAGTAGGTATAAGTATTTTATATGTTGTTTTTTTCTTTATTCAGTGAAACTGGGGTAGCCCAACTTTACCAGCGTTTTAGTACTGAGAAATATCTGTGAAGAACAAAAACATTTTTTTCTTAAAGACTTGGGTGTATAAAGTAAAACCTGTCTGGCATTGCGTTGGCATCCAGAACGACAGAGTAACCATTACATGAACTTTAAGATTAAATGAAGTAACGGGCCTATCGAGCCAGACTTAATTCTTCCTGAGAAAAAACTCAAGTACATTTCAGCCCTTGTGGCAAGTAAACTATTACTATCAGTAACATTCCGACGGAGTTTTGACTAATTGTGGTGTGACCAAATAAAGTCCTATACTGAGAGAAGACACCGACCTGACATTCCTAGTTACTAGAAATTTAAGCTATTGGCACTTTGCTCGCTGTTAACGTTCGTGCCTGGACAATTTTCATGTGACATAAACAGATATCATAAAATAAGAGCAACCAAGGAAACGTCCCCTGAAGTAGTGAATTCAACCTATCTTTGTGGAGCTGGGGTTTTATGTGTTGTGATGGAATTTTCTGATGATAATTAAAATTCACTTAAACTTAATAAGTGTGTCGGTCAGCTCATTCCAAAATATCTATATTTTCATTGTCATAGTTTCACGTCTGTGCATCTATTGTAGTCACTTATGTGTGTGTGTATGTGAGGGATATATATATTAATATATATTATACTAGACGGTCTGACAAATCTTAATCTGTTGTAGATGATAGGCTGACTGAGAGAAATCATCTCGAGGGTCAGAGACCGACTCTAATATATTTCCTCCATCTCACTCGTGAAATCTATTTCTATTTATATCTCACTGAACTATCACCTGTTTCTATTGCTATTCAGAAGGGAGCAAACCTAAGTCTTAATTCACCTATCACAAATCTACGACACCTATCTAGAACAAAATGGGTAACTATTTTAATCTACCATGCAGTATACTGAAATTAGGATCTTTGTGAATAAATTCCTTCATATCTCTTTCTTTCTGTCATGTGATAATGCTTTTTTTTAAACTTGACCAGTGTACACACCCATGTGTTACTGGGGCCCGAAAGGGGAGCTTAGAATAGTAACACTGTACCCTACCAGGCTTGTGGTAAAAAGCAACGAAATGGAGGGTTGGGCATGAGGTTGGTTACCCTGTAATATGAATACATTAAAGTACGAACCACACATTGTAATATAATGCGAATCTTGACATGTACGATATTCTGTAAATAAACATGGCTACGAACTGAACATGCTTTTACTGAGTCCCTTCTGAAACATGTGTGTGCTTGTGTAGATGACGAGGTAATGCTTATATACATACATCATAACATTACATGGTGGCAGCGGTCGATACCGGACTGACGCAAAACAGCTACACGATAACACATGAGTACAGTATTCGGCTAATTTTCGTCATCGTGGTCAGCCATGGCGGTGAAACAATATCGCAACGCACCGCAAATGAGATTCGCCGGTCAAGGTGATAAGAGTGAAGCTTTCTTGTTATGGCGCCAACGCATAGATCTATATTCCAAGACCACTGGTCTGGAAGGACAAACCCTAACTCCATATATCCTAGAAGCATTGGACGATGAAGGTTTGAAAATCTACAACAGTTTTGCTACCGCCATGCCGGTTGAGTCGGCAACCGACCCCCGTAGCCATATTGGACGAATTTGAAAAGCGTCTGATCATAAAGCACACAAACTTTAGAGCGGCAAGATTAGAGCTTCACCACCTGCGACAGAAACGTGGTGAAAGCCTAGATGATTTCTTCACTCGCATTAAGGAGAAAACAAGAGTATGTAAATTTAGCAACGAAGAAGAAAAAAGAGCGAATTATTGAACAGATTCTTCTTAGCACACCAATGCCAGAGTTCCAGAAATGGCTACTGAGCCAGAGTGATACGCTAACTTTACAACAACTTCTGGATGAAGGCAGGAAACACGAGGCACAAGCACTAAGCATTAAACAAATTCAGCAAGGTACATTAGCAGCCCAGGTGGATGCAGTGAAAAGCTATAAACCTAGACACAACAAAGCAACTGGTTCGAAACAACAAGAAAAACACAACACAAGCAGAGGTGCTATGTGTAAATGTTGTGGCCTAAACCACATACAAAACCACTGTCCAGCTAAAGACTCTACATGTCATTACTGCAGAAAGAGGGGCCACTGGATAAAATTATGTTTCAAGAGGAAACAAGACAGTGCTCAACACAAACTTCACAGCAGAAAGTCGTCAAAACAAACACACTCTATGATGACTGAGGACCTTGACTCCAGTGAAGAAAGTGATCCTTCCACTTTTGATACTGTGAAGATACTAACTTTCAGTAATGAACCAAAGAGAACGCAGGCTTTCTGCAAGGTACAATTCCGAATACCAGGAATTAAAATGCACAAAGAAAGAAACATTCGGTTCAAGATAGACACAGGTGCCCAAGGTAACACTCTACCCTTAAGAATATTCAGACAGATCATGCCTGACAAGGTGGATGAGCAAGGATTTCCCACAAGGGATGTAAAACGTAGGAGTGGCAGGACAAAGCTAAGAGCTTACAATGGAACAAGTATAGACTGTTTTGGAGCAGTAACACTTGAATGTTCATACAGAGGCTCAGAATGGACATCGCCAACATTTTACTTGGTAGATGTTGAAGGACCTGCAATTTTGGGTTTACCAATGTGCGAAAAGCTGAGTGTGGTAACTATTAACAACATTAAAGAGGATATAGGTTTTGCAGATGCTCTCAGCAGACTACCAAACCCCAACAAGATAACAGATCTTACCCCAAACATCAAAGTTGATTCTGTCAAGTTTAGCGATAATCGGCTTGAACACATCAGAGAAGACACAACGAGAGATCCTATTCTTAACTCTCTCAAAGAACTGATATACCATGGATGGCCAAGCTCTATCAGGGAAGTTCCAACACACATCCGTCCATACTACTCGATGAGGGACGAGTTAAGCATCGAAGATGGTCTGATCCTTAAAGGAGATCGCATTGTTGTACCAGAAACACAACGCGATATCATCCTTAAACAGCTCCATAATAGTCACCTTGGTATTGTGAAGACACAACTGAGAGCAAAGAAAGATGTTTACTGGCCACAGATAAACAAGGACATAGAAACACTATGTAAAAACTGTTCAATTTGCCAAGAACATGCAAATAGGCAGTGCAGAGAACCTCTCATACCATCAGCCATACCATTGAGCCCTTGGAGCATTATAGGAACTGATATTTTCTCAATCGACAATAATGACTATCTTATTATTGCTGATTACTACAGCAAATTTCCCATCATTGAGAAACTTCCACAACCCTCACCATCAGCTGTTATTGCAGACATTACAAAGAAGTATTGCAGCATGTTTGGCATCCCAGATGAAATTAGATCAGACAACGGTCCACATTTCTCAGGTCAAGCATACAGAAACTTCACTAAGGACTGGAAGATCAAACACACAACATCATCACCTAGATACCCTAAATCTAATGGTTTCATTGAGAGACAGATACAAACTATCAAGTCAATCATGAAGAAAACAAGAACAGAGGATGTACACCTAGCACTCTTGAGATGGAGAACAACACCGGTAGACAGTAAGATCGACAGTCCAGCAGAACTTATGTTTGATAGAAGAATTAAAGACCTCCTACCATCTAAGGTCCACTTCCGTCCACAACATAGAGACAGCACATATGATCAATTTCAGCATCGTCAGCAAGTTCAGAAATCCAACTATGACAAATGTGCTAAAGACTTACCACCATTATATCCTGGTCAGCATGTGACTACCTACAACCACAACAATGACACATGGTCAAAAGCAACAATCATTTCCAGAAACCCTGAACCCAGGAGCTATACTTTAAGACCAGACAGCAGCAGCAACCTCCTGAGGCGAAACAGAGTGGACATAAGAGAAATCCCACAGAATACAACAGAACAGAGAATTCCCATGCTTTCAACAGACAATGCAGTAACTCCAGACTTTGGTGCCCCACAAAACCAACAAGCGCCAAGGCCGAAATCACAACCAACTCAAGCTAAACCAGGGACTTCCGCAGAACCACCAGCACTTTACACCACTCGTTCTGGCCGTACAGTGACACCTCCCAGCCGATACAGACAGTGACATATATACTCACACTGAGCATTACACATACTTATCTTTTCTCACATGAAACATTTCGTTGGAAACGTTTGCACACATTTTTTTTCAAAAAAAGGGGGGATGTAATATGAATACATTAAAGTACGAACCACACATTGTAATATAATGCGAATCTTGACATGTACGATATTCTGTAAATAAACATGGCTACGAACTGAACATGCTTTTACTGAGTCCCTTCTGAAACGTGTGTGCTTGTGTAGATGACGAGGTAATGCTTATATACATACATCATAACATTACAACCCTATCCAGTAAATTACTTTTTACCACAAAAACTTCAACAAACTATGCATAAGTCAAATACAGAGAATATACTTTCTATAGCATTTGTTTTATTTACTTCCACTTTCTATTAATAATGCTGTAACCCAGATCTAGCTGTCAATGTTGGCTTTATGCTTCTCACTGCATCTCCCCACAACTCTCACTGTCGCACAGATTATGTCTGATTGTAATGCTCTGTGTAGAGTTTCCTATCACCATTCACATCTGGATTTTTTGTGGGGGAGGGGCGTGGGGTCAGTTTAGAATAAACACTTTGCCTCAAGGTCATTCTTAATTGGGATCATATTGTCTGTTGAGAAGTTCGACATATTATTTTATCCTAATACTGTACATGGATTTATTGCTATCCTTAAGGTTTGCCTAATTTATTGTGTTGATGATAAGAAATATTGCTAGTTAATGAGATCCACAAAATGCAATCTCTAATGAGATCCACAAAATACAATCTCTAATGAGATCCACAAAATACAATCTCTATTGAGATCCACAAAATACAATCTCTAATGAGATCCACAAAATACAATCTCTAATGAGATCCACAAAATACAATCTCTAATGAGATCCACAAAATACAATCTCTAATGAGATCCACAAAATACAATCTCTAATGAGATCCATAAAATACAATCTCAGAACAACGAGGTCTACAAAAATCATTATCATCATTTCACTTTTTACTCCTAATGGAGCATGGAGTTACCACTGCTGCTGGTCCCCTTAAAGGAAGCCTGCATTAAAGCATTCATGTACTCTTGCAAAAGTGGTTTCTGTAACAATTTGTTTTATATAATAAGGATGCCAACCCTGAAAGACAGCTTCAAATTAGTTGCCTTTTACAGCATGCTTGAGGAAGATGTCCTATTCTTTGATTGTCTTCTCAGAGACCTCCAGGAACTACAGGGAAGATGGCAGTAATGGTATCACCCACAGCTGTTTTTTTTACCTTACACGGAAGCGCTATTTAATTCGGTGACCTGAACGCTGACCCCGAGGTAATAAATTTGTCAGCGGGCAAGGTCGCGTTTCCTTGTTTTGGCGGTATAGATCAGCTGATGTAAAATCAGTAATATCTAAATAATTGCACACACTTTCTGGATAGTCACAGCGCTATATATAAAGTATACTTTTGTATACTATAACTTTGAACTATGTACTATCTTTGCTTTGATTTTCATTCATTTGTAATTATATTTGGCTGAGTGACAGACTTTTGAAAACAGCATCATCTTTTGAAGAAATTTATACCAGAGGTAATGTATTTTGTAATTTAATTTCTGAAATGTATCTCATATTACTGAGTTCATAATTATGTACACTTCTCGAGGGGAACCTAAAGATTATTTCCACCAAATTTGTTTCTTCATTTCACATGTTGAAAATGTATTATTAGTCAGTTTTGTGAGTCTGGCATTAGAAGAATATTGTCACCAGATTTTGTAACATTTAAATCACTGTAAACACATTCTGGATACTCGAAAAGCTTAAATAAGGCTGTGTAAAGTAACTTTTTGCAAAGTACCATCTCTTTTTGCATTTTCATTCATTTATAATCAAATTTAACTATGTATATAGGTGATCTATCTTTCGATCTTGTTAATTTTGTATTTATAATGAATGTCTTTCTTTTTTATGTATGAGACAGAGATTGTCACATTAGTGTTCGTTAGTAGGCACTCCTGTGCAGACTATGGGGGCCAAAGAATTCTGACAAAGTTTTTGTATTGTTTCTTTCATACACAGATAAAGCATTCTGCAGCCTGGTGTTGGACTGGATAATCATAAATACTCCATCAGCCTTATATATACATAAGTAGATTATACTACATACCAGCGAATCACTCCCACAGATATCTCACATCAAAAGTGTATAAAGATCTTACAAGAGCAATCATTAGACAAACACTGAAAGTGACAAACAATCAAGATTTAACTGACAGCTTTTATTGCCAGAGAACAGTTTAACTCACTGAACGAAACATATGAGAAAGTACACAACAACATATCACACAGTAAACCTATATGTAAAGAATCAATCTCATCAATAACAGCATCAATAGAGATATATATGTCTTTGTTCAGAATGCTGTTCCCCAATAAGATAATTCCTAAACAACACATAGAAAAACATTGCGCTAACTGGATCAGAACTCATGGCTTTGGAATGGGCATGTGTGGCATAGCGTAGGAAGGATAAGAACATATAGTAGTAGAAATAATAGAAATACATTAAGTGGAAGTTTTTCCTGGATCACCCAGAGGAAGATTTGGCTCAAGAAATCCTGTTGGGTTTCTCCACCGGCTGAAGGGAGACAAAGAGTGTAAATTCTCCTAAATAGACAGTTCTGGAAAAGTTTGTAAGGAGATATTTGGTCTCGCTACTGTAGTCCCCTTCTCAGTTATCCATTATTATTATCCTTAATGATTACTGGGATTATATTTTACGAGGCCCCCCCCCCCACCCCTCCCTTGTAAAGGAAGATAAACATCAGACAATATGTAAGATCAAATAGAATGAACAAGGCATGGAGTACATTATATACACCCAATTGGTTTATTAAAATGAATGGATGGTGAGTGATGGTATTGTCGATGGAAATTGTGTGTATGCGGTATGTGATATGTCTTACAATTCAAGTATTTGCATTATTTACTGGCTAAAGATATGGCATTGATATGATGTTCCCTTTTTCATAGGAACTTAGCTTTTCAGCCCTTGGCTGATAGTGAGGCGTGGTTGGTTGTCCTGTCTCCTTATGACGTTGCACCGGGTAGGTCTCGATATGATTCGGATCTGCCTTCACTGTGCTCAACTCCCTATTCTTCTCTGAGATTGGACTGTCGTGCAAGGCTCCCCCATAGACTACTCAGAGATTGGACTCTAATCAGCAATTTAGACACGTGGCTTCACAGTGCTTTAACGCGTGAATTCGCAGCTGTCTTAGATTAGGTCTGAACCTCTCGCCTTCCTGAATGCAAGTGGAAGCGGCTTCGTTTGGTGCAACTTTTAGCGTGTGATTTCCGCTTGGGCACGTGACCTGAGCGTGCCTCATGTGATAGACGCTCCAATCAATAACGTTAAAAGTCACGTGGGGGTTTCCTAAAGTGGGTTAAACTGGTTCTAACAAAGTCTCAGTAGTCTGCCCTAATTTCAAAACCGGTTTCAAGCCACCGAGGTTAGATTTAGAATGACGTCGTTAATCTAAATATAGTACTAGACGCTAGAGTTGTTATCAACGAGCGAAATTTGCCGCGTATTTTTACCGGCTTCCCGATCATGCATTGAAGATGATGAAAAAAAATGGTGTCACGTAAATTAAAAAGAAGAGAAGATTGGGCCAGTCGTCACAGCATGCATGGAGAGCAACGAGGAGAATTTGTACATTCCACTATTTCCAAAATTGAAAGATGTGCGGGCAGTATTAAAAATATAACTTCACAATTAAAATTTATAATGGACACTCATTTGTTACAAATATCTCAAACTGTGAATGTACAGATTCTTCCTGTTAAAAAAAAAAGGAAGTGTGAATGATAATTGAGCGAAATGTTGGAACTAGAGCAGATTATGACAACTGTCTGCGTGATAGTGACTGAATTAACAGAGTGTAGAAATCATTTCATAAGTATATGTTTTATTTATTGAAGTGAACATTTTTGGTTTTGCTCTTAGTATGACCAACATATGTGTGATTGAGAGATAATTGTTAACTCTCATGTTTTAGGCACATTTGAGTGCATAGTTTTAAAGTAGTAAATATTGGCTTGCAATTTATGTTTCAATAATTCATGTTTGACACATGAAATGTAAAATAAATTATGATGTCCATTTTCTATAGGTTTTCTACTTTTGATATCTGAAATTTTTATACGTCAAATGGCATCATTTTAGTTTTATTGCATTAAAAAAAAAAGATATAAAAACATTAAAAATTTACTTTTTTAAAGTTATTTCAGACTATCAAATCTTCTGTTGCAGTTATGATGAAATGTTCGTTCTCATACTAAAATTTACTCTAACATTTCGAGTCTAGCTTACTGCAACATTTATAATATAGCCGGTATTTATAATAATAGCGCAATGGACTAATCACCTGTTTGTCAAACATTTTGATTACATGTTTTGCCCAGGAGCCTTGTGCTCTTTGGGTCACCTCTACACTTGGTTTTACAGGGTAGAAGAGGTTCCGATTATGAGATGAGATTTATAATAATAAAGTAGCCTAAAAGCTTTAATTAACCCATATCAAAAGTAAGCACCGCCGCATTTTTTCCCTTCAGGAATTTGGGCCCATGTGTTGTGCTAGCGCAGTACAGGTAAAACTAAAGTGTCGCTGGCAAACCGCTGTGTACCACATTCCAAACAGTGTATGAATAATCACATCAACAAAATTTAAAATAGTCTCATATTTATGATGAAACTGACACAATGAAAACATTTGATTTCTTACAATATGGGAATAGAACATTTGTATTATCTCATCACAATCAGCTATATTTAAAATAGCCCAACTCTCATAACAACAATGACTGTGTTGCTTATAGACATATTCTGAGACACAGTTAATTTTGTTGGTATGGTAGTATTTTTCTTTTCTAACATTTCAGATTTCCCATGGATGCAAACACGTATTCCATTGACAGGCAGTTTTTATGGGGTGCATGCTTGCTGATATCTCCTATTCTGGATGAGGTGAGAAAATCATCTTCACAAATAAATGGACATTGGTACCTATCAAGGGATGATTGTATAGATCAGAATGAATAGTATAGTTGTTAAGGATTTGTGATGTGTAGGCAGTTGTGTTGTGTTGATTGTTTGTGAGATAGGTGAACACTTTGGTAATCTACTTACTTGGGTAATATTTTAGCTTTGGGTACATGTAGCCTACCTAAAATGTAGTGAGTCATTGGTTATTGAAAGTGAGTCTGATATGACATCCAAACACTTTTTGAGTAGTCAAGCATTATTTGAAAGTGTGATTGAATTTAGGACTAGTTTCTGAGCTGTGAACGGGCAGTTGGTTGCTGGCTTTTAAAATGTGAGGAAGTATGGGATGTCTGGAGTTTTCTTGAGTAGACAACATGGGGGCAGCGGTTGTTATTTGAGTCAGTGTTCTTACGATAAGCAGCTCTAAAACAAAATCCATGGTGATATCATGAGAAGAAAGAAGACATCAGATTAAGCTGGGAGAACAGGTCCTGGAGCAGGTTGACCACTTTAAATACCTCAGAGCTATTATAGACCGAAAGGGAGGTATCAAAGAAGAGTTGGCCACTCGAAATGCAGCAGCTGGGAGACTTTTTCAGGCCATAAATCGTGGATTCCTCAGCAAGAGAGAGGTTGGTAAGAAAACGAAGATGGCTGTATACCGCTCCACCTATGTCCCAGTCTTGACTATTGGATGCGAGTCATGGGCAATGACTACAACCCACAAAAGCCAGATCCAAACCTCAGAAATGAGGTATCTGAGAAAGGTGGTTGAAGTAACAAGAAGAGACATGGTACGCAACCAGACGATACGTCAAGGCCTAAAATCTCACCCCCTGCAGACCCAAGTAGAACAGTCCCAATTAAGATGGTTTGGCCATGTCTGCAGAATGGGAGAAGATCGGCTACCACAACAAGCATGGGAAACAAAGAGCCAGGGATCCAGACCCCCAGTACGACCCAGAGTCCGCTGGGAGGACAACATTAGACAATCTTTGAAGGACCGAGGACTAGAATAGAACCAGGCCAGGAGGAAGACAGCTGATAGGATAGTCTGGCGCTCTCTCTTCCAAACCTCTACACCTCACGGTAGAAGGGGAACCACTAAGTAAGTAAGTTCTTACGACTTTGAAAAATATTTTTGCTAAGATTTCGGTACTTTCTAACTATGATGTAAATACAATAAGAGTAGATTAGAAGTTGTTGTAATGATCTTTGTGCATGTCTAGTGCCTCGGTAGGAGCATTTAGATTTTCATCATCATCATTGTTCTCAATGGAGCATTGAGCCACCACTGCAGCTCCCCCCCCCCTGCACAATTCATTCGTACATATGGTAGTTTCTGTAGCAGTTTGTTTCACATGAAGAGGTTGGCAGCCCCAAGCAACATAATATTAGTGGCCTTGTATGACATGATGAGGTTGGCAGCCCCAAGCAACATAATATTAGTGGCCTTGTATGACATTATGAGGTTGGCAGCCCCAAGCAGCATAATATTAGTGGCCTTGTATGACATGATGAGGTTGGCAGCCCCAAGCAACATAATATTAGTGGCCTTGTATGACATGATGAGGTTGGCAGCCCCAAGCAACATAATATTAGTGGCCTTGTATGACATTATGAGGTTGGCAGCCCCAAGCAGCATAATATTAGTGGCCTTGTATGACATGATGAGGTTGGCAGCCCCAAGCAACATAATATTAGTGGCCTTGTATGACATGATGAGGTTGGCAGCCCCAAGCAACATAATATTAGTGGCCTTGTATGACATGATGAGGTTGGCAGCCCCAAGCAACATAATATTAGTGGCCTTGTATGACATGATGAGGTTGGCAGCCCCAAGCAACATAATATTAGTGGCCTTGTATGACATGATGAGGTTGGCAGCCCCAAGCAACATAATATTAGTGGCCTTGTATGACATGATGAGGTTGGCAGCCCCAAGCAACATAATATTAGTGGCCTTGTATGACATGATGAGGTTGGCAGCCCCAAGCAACATAATATTAGTGGCCTTGTATGACATGCATGATGGAACGGTAGTTCTATTCTTTATTTGTCTCTTAAGAGACCCCTTGGGAACTATGCAAGCCCGTTTCAATATTGAGACAGTTTATTGTTTTCTTATAGCTGATAGACGATTTTTGCTGTGCATATATTGCTGGAGCATCCGATTGGCAGAGTGGTTAGAGCACTGGTCTCTTGCGGCAAAGTTGCCGGGTTCGAATCTGGGTACTGACACCCTCCAGTCTCATCATCAGCTGCCATCTCCACAACGAACGTTGGCTGTAATGGATCTCCAACGTCTTCTGTCTCTTGTCTTGGTGGTGCACTCTGATAGACTCTTTCCTGTCCATCTCTTGATGTTATCTTCCCACTTATAGCGCTGTCTTCCCCTTGCACGTTTGCCTTCAACTCTCCCTTCTATTATGGTCTTCTGCAAGGTGTTATGCCTTTTTATGTGGCCAAAGTATTTTAGCTGCCGAACTTTGATCTCCCTCATTAGTTATCTTTTCATACCTAGATTTTCTAGGACCTCCTTATTTGTTTTCTTCTCTTTCCATGAGATACGCTCCATTCTTCTATATATCCACATTTCAAGAGCCTCAATTCTTTCTTCCAAATGCTTATTCATTGTCCATGTTTCTACACCATACAGAAATGCAGAATATATATAACACTTTATGATTCTCAGTTTTAATTTGTGAGATAACTATTTAGATGTCAGTATATATTTCATGTTGTTGAATGTCGCTTTGGCCATTCCTATTCTCTTCTTGATTTCTATTTCACATCTGCCATCTTCTGTTATTATATGACCAAGATATAGGTAGCTCTTGACTTGTTCCAGGATTTTCCCTTTTACGCTTATCTTTAATGTGGGCTTATCATCTGTTTTGCTAATTATCATAGTTTTTGTTTTCTTGTTTTTCTTCTCAATAAATAATTAATCTTGGAGCGGGAGAGAGACTGCAATCAAGGTGATTCCACCTGCCAGTGCAAAAGGGCTATTTGGGAAAAAACAGCTGGACTGAAGCCGTTGGCAAAAGAATTTAGATACACACAACCTGAAGCAGATTAACCTGTGGTGGTGTGGGAAGAAGGGGGGGTAGGAAAACCTTCTATACATAGGAGGGGGTAGGGGCTGGGGGTGCGGAAGCAAATATGTCTTTTTAATAGATATTTTATCCATTCTGGGGGGGGGGGGGGGGGGGGGCCTTTTTTTTTTTCGGGGGAAAAAATTTTTCAAGGGTTAACGTACTAATGAAACAACTTACCTGTCTTCACCTTCACCCATAGTTCCGCCCAAGAAGACCACAACTTAAAATAAAAAATTCTGAGTGGGGGGGGAAGGGGGGGCCAATTCCCCTGGGCGTCCTTTTCCGGGGAACGCAATCTTTGTACTTTTCGTGGTGGATAGGGGGCGGGATTACAATTTTTTCATTGTGGGGCGAATATAGTTCTTTTTTTTTACACCTTATTCAAAAGAGCCAACATAAATGCGGGGTACTAATTAAAAGATTTTGTTTTTGCATTTATTTCATCCCACGCCAACAATCCCTATAATACCCAGGCAAAGGTGGGGTAAAACTTCGATTCTTACAGGGAGCTCCTCAGTGGGGCCAGGGGTGAACTGCTTACTTGATGCTTTTTTCATCTGTAATTAAAAAGGACAACATCATTTTAAAGACACACATTTTGAGTTTCATAATGAACATCCCTGGGGCGGAGGGTGGGGGAGGCGATGGGGGAGGCGGGGGGCACAATCAGATAATACCATTAGTAAGATTTTTTTTTTTTGGTTAAATTGCGGGGTCAGGGGGGGATTTTGGCATCCTTTTAATAAACCATCCCTCCACGAACATCAAAGCCTAGTTTTATTTGAGTTTTTTCGGACCAAGTCTGATGGGCGGACCTTCGGGGGGCTCAATAAGGTGGGGAATAGTAAAAGTGTTTTATTTTTGGGGGGGGGTGTGGTAGGGGGGGGGGGGGGGGGATGTAGTTTTCTATAGGGGTTGGGGGCGGGAGGGGGGGGGGGGGGTGGGGCCCCGGGTGGGGAGTTTGATATAAGGATATATCCATAATGTAGGTGCTCAAATAATTGTTGAAACTATATATTATTTACCACTAGGAAGTCCTTTTGGCTCTGGTTAATAACCCATGCTGGGGTAGGGAAAATCAAAAAATGGGGAAAAGTTTACTTCTTTCAACGCGATTATTATAAATTCCGAATTGTTATTTTAAAACAAAAAAAAAAAAAGATCAGGGGGGGTTTCGGGAATCCATAACTTTACATAAATCGAAAATAAAAATAAAAAAAAACTCCCGCCTCCCCCCCCCCACCCCCTCCCTTTTGTGTCGGGATTTTTTTAAAATCTACCATTTTTTCTTCTTTTCAGGTGGGGGGGGGGTGTCAAGGAGGGGTAGAGGGGTGTAAGAATCCTAACAAAATAATCAATTTTTTATGCTTTAATATTTTTTTTTTAAAATTGGGGGCGGGGGGGTGGGGGACGGCGGGTGGGGGTACTCCAGAACATCCCCCCACCAAATATATACAGCTAAAACCCCCCAACATAAAAAATAAAATACCACTCTCTCACCAACCCCATAAGATAGTACACATAGTGTTACTGTATGTAATTACCCACCTCAAAATCTTGTCCCTTCAATGAAAACTTGTGGCTTGTATTTTCTTGTTGGAAATAAAACATGTGAAGGATGCGACCCTTGCGTAATATGACCAAATATTAATTTCCCTTTCATCCTTTCCATTTTATACACGGACTCAATAACCAAAACTTTTTTTTTTACATTATTCAACTAAATAATCTCACTCCTAAATATAGAAAGATGGGGAGATTTTTTTCAGGCCTAACCGAAAATCATGAACGCATGCAAAATTAATACACAGCGGAGCGCAATAACCCACCCTCCAAAAGCTTAAACTGCTATGTTTACAATTACTTTTTAATTACGCGTGATAGGCCCACATGCAACAACTTTTTATTTCTAAATATTGTTCGGACAGATGATTGAAATTTTCACTTTACCCTTCCCTGGGTTCAGTTAGGTTTTTGTAAATCACGAAAAAAAAGCTTATTTTAGAAAAGATTGGGGGGGAATAGCATAAAATAGGGGTTTCCGTTTTTAAAACCCCACCCCCATTACAGTATCAGTACCCTTCAGCACAGCAACATCTTTCGAAACTAGGAGGCTAGAAGAAAAATTTTGCCATTATTTTGAATACGCGAGCCCCAACGATAGCTATTTTAGAATTTATTTTATAATTTTCGGGCTTCACTTACTAAGGGCGTTGGCTGACCAAAGGGAATATTTTAAAACGTTATGCGCAAATATAGTCTTAGGATAATAATTAAACTTTGCTTAATAAGCCAAAATAAAATAGTGTGGGAATGCCTGACAACAAAAAAATCATATTCCAGAATCATCAATAGATTGGTAGATTTTTTAACGAGGTGATTGGAGAAAAAAAAATCCTTCTACGTTTACATGGGAAATAGCCCCTACCATGTTAACGCACTCCAAATTTTTGATTGGAGCGCAACAAATGAATAAACTTAACCACGAATTGGTCGGGCTATAAAATACTATTCTTTCGTTGTTAGGGTGAGAGGACGTAGAAAAGAGGTAAAATTTTTATTTCAAACACATTGTGACGAAAACGACGTGGGCTCTCATTGGCTAGACTCGCTGATATACTCACTTAGGTAGCGTTAGTTTAGTATAACGAGACCCTCCACCACTAGTGCAAATAAATACTTGATAAAGCAACAGTTGCGTTGAAGCCAGCTCATATTTTTTTATGCTAAATAAAAAGCCTGGAAAATGAAACATAAGTGCAGATGGGAATTTGTTGCCAGTAATTGTGCCAGAATTCATTGCTAATCAACGTATCTGTGTTTATTTTTCCATGAATTGGATGGTAAGCTTGAACCATTCAAGTATCTTTTTAAAATGAAAAAATTGAATGTGAATTGTTTAATTTATGCCTGTATATATGTGTAGTTCAGTAGCAAACATGATGTAAAGCCTATAATGCTCCAGCCTGAACAGAAGGTGTCGGAGGAAAGTAAAACTGCATGGAATGGCCAAACAGTACACTGACACCTAGATTATTGATTAGACAGAAATAATGCTGGAAGTGCAGAGGCGTAGTAACCATTAAGGAGGTTAATGCTGGTATAAAGTATTTCAGATGAAGCTGACAGTTGGCCTAACGCTCTGAACTCAATGTTTGTGATGTATTGTGCTCAGTGTAAGAAAGAGAATAATATAATTAGTTATGAAGTAGAAGGTACAGATTCCTTCTTTGATTTTCAGGGACCGTGGTCTTGAGATGGTATTGAGCAGCACCTGGTCAGAGCTTTGCTGAATCCAGAGTCGGACAGCATACTCCTTGGTCCATTTAGCTATCAGTGAGGTGTCTCCCAGAGCCCCAGAGGAGAATTCGAAGCAGAGGAGTCCTTTCCTGCCCGCCATACACGCAGATAAGCTGATTTGGCCAGCTGAGCTCAACATTATGTCCCCCATCTTTGAAATGACTTTGTAAAAATAACATTCAGAGGGGAATTTAATTGTCTTAATATCAGGAACTGAGAACATCTCCAATACTAGTTCCAATAAAGACAAACTATTGAAGTCATGATGACAAATACCAACAGAGCTTGAACAAAACAAAACCAGTATTACCTCATATTACTACTACACAACTGACACACATAGGATACTTTGAATAATATATGTCACTACAATATTCATATTGATAAATTCTGTACATATAACTTGTAATTAAAATTGATTGTGATTCCTGGTTCCCTTTGTATTGGAATCAGGACACATATACATTCATGACAGCACTGAATACATATTGTTATTTGAAAAGTTATCAGTGACCCCTTTAAGACATCCTTCTAGAGTGTTTTATGTATGTGAGTGTCACAGTGTTGTCAAGTGTAGTGGAATAAATTAAATTGTTTATCTGTCTGTTGTTGTTATGACTTACACTTCATCATACACATACACCATTAGCACCCTAGACACACATAACGTAGTCATCACACTATTCCAGAATAATTCTGACTGAGAAGATATATAGGAATATGTAGTGGCAGCAAGTAAGGTTATCTATAATACACACTACTCTTATTAGATATAGACGATACCTTCACAGCTGATCTCAGTCAGTACACTAAGTCCCCTATAAATATTTATAACATCCCACTTCACCACATATATTGGGGTCTCGCTCTTGGGATTTTGAATCTTACCCTATTAAAAATATTGGGGGTAAAATTCACATTCAGGGAATATAAGAATTAAAAGGTATGTGTTGTCCATTAGATATATAAGGTTTAGAGATTGAATTGTTGGTTAGACATTGTAGTAAATTTTTTACCTGATAGACAATGGCCACGGACCTGGCCAAATTAAATTTCGATCTCTGCTGGTCTGTAGTTCAGACTGCAAAAGATAATTAGGATTAGTATGGGCAAGTTATGGTTGCCTATGTCACTACTGGGAATGTGCTGACAAATTTATCTGAACGCGAAGAAAGAAGGTTTTGAAGCCGAAAGAAAGTTTTAGAGGCTGAAAGGGGAAATTAAGAAGTTACTAATTTGAGTGAACAAAAGCTGGAACTGCCCATTGAGACTAAGAGGTTGCCAGATTCAGAGGCTGAGAGCTGCCCCAAGAGGCCTAATGAAATTTGGAAGCAGAAAGATTAGGAAAGAGGAGAAGATTAGCCTGCAGAAAGGGAAGAGAAGAAATTAGCTGCAGAAAGCGGAAGAAAGAAATTAGCCGAAGAAAAGACAGATTAGGCTGCAGAAGAGACTGCACGAGGGAAGCAGAAAAGGGAGGAGAAAGAGATTACAAAGGGAACATGAGTTACTGACTAAGGTGAGTTTGAGTTTTCAAGGCCCATGCTCCTGAAAAATGGTGCCAGTCCCTTTGCCTCTCTGATGCTACAACTACAAGCGTTTTACTCAAGGAGCCTCAACCTCAGCTAATTGAATTTTCATTTAGATCATTTTGTTGTTGAGAAAGACGATGAATATATTCCTGAGAGCTACCATAAATAGTATATGAACTATTAGCTACCACGTATGTATGTTTACTAGAGAGAGAGAAAGGTGGAAGCTTAAAGTTATCTCAGGGACTTCGTGGGGCAGCTTATGAAGATTTTGCAAAAATGAGCAGAGGTGATCAGGAAAATTATGACATGCTAAAGCAGGCTCTTTGGTTAAGGTATGAAAAGAATGCAGAATTTTATAGGAAAAAAATTTAGGAATGCTAAACTACTGTCAGGTGAAACCTATCACCAGTTCTCTGCACGAATAGAGACATACTTGGAGAAATGGACTTCTCTGGGGAAAACCCAAGATCTTAAGGAAATGGTCCTTATAGAGCAATTAAGAGAGTCCACGGCTCCAGACCTGAGAAAGTTTCTCATGGAACAAGGTGCAGAGAGGCTGGGTGAGTTGCTAAATGTTGCTGAAAGGTATCAAGCAGCTCAAGCAGAGGTAACAGGTAATAAAAAGAAACAAGAGGATAACTTTAGGGCACCACAGAACTTTAATAAATTTGATCCTAAGGATCAAAATAAAGGTAAGCACCAATTTGATAGGCCACGGTATGAAAATAAAAATAAATTCCCACAATTCGATGAAAGGAAATATGATGAAAGAAACTCTTTCAACCAAGGAAAAAGGTGGTGTAAGAATTGTCAGATGGACAATCATGACACTGACAGTTGCAGAAGGAAACCTGTGTATATGGCAACCCTTCAGGTCAGGTCGACCTCAAGACAGGAGGAGGATATTATGTTAGATACCACTCCAGAAGAGATGAGGAAGGCACAGGCTGGGGATAAAACACTCAAGCCTTGTTTTTTCAGAGAAAATTAGTCAACATCTTGTCCATAACAATCTCCATGCAAAGGGAGATTTTTTATTACATGAAAAACAAGTTGATGTATAGTGGCCAAAGCGCACTGGAGCTCGCAGATCCACATAGGGTTGACCACATTACCACGGACGAGCATTGGTTCTTCCAAAAAGATAATAGGAGCAGAAACTTAATATTAGGGAGCCTAACATGTTGAAACCAGAACTTCAGATGGATCCGCGACCATGAGAAGATAAGGTACCGACCTATTCATTCAAAAGGTGGTTAGCTCACAATTATTATTGGCCCAAAGCAAGATGGGACATTGAGAATTTTGTAGAAAGGTGTAGCATAGCACATGAGGGAACACCCACAAGTTGGAACATGGATCATGACCAGGACACTTGCGACAGCGCCCCGGGAGGCAAAAAATTAAGGGCCTGATTAATAAAAAGAAAAATAGATTTTGATAAAGTGGTACCCAAATGGGCCTAAATTGTGGAAGCCCACGTTTTCAGGACAGACAGCCTGTCACATAAACTGCGTTTTACACTAAAGTGGCCACTCTATCGGATATAGAGTTCTGCCGCAAAAAAGAATGTCTTACCCACAAGGATAAAGAGCCCGGCGACAATCCCTCTCAATCGGAGACTTAAAAACAAACTGCGAAAGACTTACCGAAGAAGATGAGTCTGTAAGAGAGGGTCAAATCTCTCAACAACAGAATTATTTAAAACCCATGAGTTGGAGAAATAAAAGCCCCAAAAGGAAGAAATAGCTGGTACCTCGTGACGTCGTTTTGTGAATGACTAATTCATTTGAGGTAACATGGGAAAATATTGCATCACATACATACAAGCTCGAGTGTCGACCCGAGTGCCATAGATCCTTAACCGGACTTAAGCATTAGGACTAATCTAGGACGTCCATCTAACAAATTAAAATCGGGTCCAATAACGTGGTGAAGCTAATGTATAGAGAACGTGAGACTTGATGAAAAAAGGCCCAGACAGGAAATATTACATCTCATCATAACCAATACTCGCTGAATGAGATCCTACATACAGCCATAGGCTGTCGGTAAATAAACCGTTGTGATCACCTGGAAACTTGCCAATGAAATATTTTGAAACACAAGCCAGGAAGAAACAAAGTCGACTCCGTCCAATTTACTCAGCAAGGCGATCAAGTACAGACTAATATTGGCCATGAGTCCTGTGTCCCTTAAATCAGCTCACAAGTACTGCTCTCTTTGCCTGCAGTCAGAAGTACTGATAGCTACAATAAGCTTACAAATCCCTTGCTTACGATGGCAAGGGTCCTAACCCATATAACGAGATTTTAGAGAAGGGTGGTACCCTAACAACAACTGATTATCAAGATTAGATAAGAAAGGGATTTAACGAAAAAATCCTATCATGTGAAATATCCCCTTGAACGAAATATCTTGGAAAAAGAGAACATCAGGTTAGAAACCCCACAACTTGTCTTGACACCTTATGTCCATCCCGTTCCGCTTATGTGCCAATAGATGCAAAATGGCAACCACATGATTATACATCATTTGTACCCACATATCCACATATATGCCCTAATCCCTGTGGACCCCTCCCCAGAGTGATGACAGCAGGCACTAGGTGAAAATCAGTACACAAAGTAACGAAAACTCAGTAAATAAGAGATGAGTTGCAAACTGCCGTTACTAAAATAAACATGCAATGCCAGATGAGTGCTTAACAGACCGCACCAGGGCATACACAAACCTCTATTAGGTAAATCGATGCATATGAAAACTAATAGACTCCACACCTGTCTCGTATGAAACCATATCGTCGATTCCGTTTTGACTAAGGTAGCAAAGCTTTGAAGGAAGAGATAGAACAAACCTAGGTACTATGAAGGAAGTGGAATTATTTCTTGCCACAGCGTGAGGTCTTGAGAATAGATATAGCTAAAACACGCAGTGTTCGTACTCTATAAGGAAGCCCTCATGGCTGGAGAAACCAATATAGACTCTGTATAGATTAGCAGGAGATTCAGTGAATAGCATATTACAGTCTAAGGACAGGTGGAGATCCATTGCCTGGATACAAATCAGCTTGTTTCTGATGCCAGTGCCCTAATATAACAAGATGGCTAATTATTTCTCAAAAAGATGAGGATCTGAGAGTAAGTAAAGGATACTATCACCGATTAACTCCAGTAAAGCCTTGAGGCTAGCATGGATAGACCATACCATACCTAGCTTTTAGTACACATCAGCGTCAAGGACACATATTGAGATATATTAAATAGATATGCCATATTGCATGGAATGAGTTTGAAGAAATGCGCCTAGTGTCTTCTCTAGAATGATGAGAAAATTATTGGAAAACCTCTTCTGAATAATCCCTAGCGTGTAGATCTAAACACAAATTTTAAGTGACGATGAACATCCTTATATAGCAACAGAAACATAGATTTGCTAGGAACACATTTGACTCTTCTCGAAACATGGCTGTATTTGATCGACTTGATTAGGGGAGGCAAAATTATAACAGCCGAGCCTAAGACAAAACCAAGTTATGTTTGCGGACTTGTGCCAGATGTAAAGAATTGGAATTTTTGGCAGGACATATCACACAGTTTTTAGGATCATGGAAACATCAAAGACCCCCTGACCCAAAGAATTTAGAGAAACTACAGAAAGCCCCGAGAAGCTAGCCACAAACCAAGAAGTGGACGCGTGATGATATCTACCTTGGCATCCTCATTCTCATGTGATGTTCGGTTATTCTATCCAGAAGTATATATCAAAAAAAACTTTAAATATCCATATGTGCACCTCACCATCGTTGTTGCGAAAAAGAATGTCTTGCAGTAATATGGGCGATAAAGAAATTCAATATTTATCTATATGGGAAGGCATTTAAGTTGCAAACAGACCACAAACCTTTATCGTTTCTAGCACAGGCTAGGCATGAGAATCTATGTGAATATAGAATAAAGGACTGACATATAATGTCTGTTTTAAGAGGGGAGGTGTCGTGGAATATTCTAATCCACATATATAAATTATTAGGTAAATATGAAGCCTAACAAATAAAATTAATAAAGAAAAGAGCAATGGTAAAATAACAGTGCTGTCACAAAGAAGGTACTCGAAATCCCCCTTGTTTTCTGCTTCGTCTGCAAATTGTAACGCTTTCACGTTGATAGTAAAAGCTTACTGTATTATTACCCGCTTTCTTCAATGAAACGTGTGCTGTATTTCTTGGAAAAAAACATTGAGAGGCACCCTGCGTAATGACCTAAATTAATCCTAACATTAATTATATTACGTTACCAAAACGAACGAACAGATGGACTCAAATAGAAAGAGAGAGAGGGGCGAATAAAATCAGGAACGCATGCAAAATTAAACACGCGTCTCGCTATTAATGCCACCCCCAACAAGCGTAACGCGATACACAATTACTACTATCACGCGTGTAAGGCCACATGCACTAACTTTTTTTTCGGACGGACAGTGATAAATTCACTACCCTTCCCAGAGTTAGGTTTTTAAAATCACGAAAAAAAAACGCTTATTAGGAAAAGATAACATTAGATGGGTTTACGTTTGAAAACATTACAGTACCCAGACAGCACATCTTCGAAACAGGAGGTAGAAGAAATTTGCATATTTTGAACGCAGCCACGTAGCTCTTTTAAATTTGGATATTTGGGTTCCTTAGGGCTTGCTGACAAAGAATATGTAAAACGTTACGCAAATAGTCCAGGAATTAATAAATTATAACCAAAATAAAATAGTGGGGATGCCTGACAACATGAAATCATTTCTGCTCATAAAATTTTTTTATAACGTGTTTGAAAAAACCTTACGTTACAGAAATAGCCTACCATGTAAACTCCAAATTGATTGGAGCGCAACAAATGAAAGACTAACCACGATTGGTCGGGCTATAAATACTATCTTTCGTTGTTAGGGGAGACGTGGAAGGTAACATTTTTTCAAACACTTGTCGAAACGTGGCTCCATTGGCCAGACTCGCTGATATACTCACTTAGGAGCGTTAGTTCGAGACCACTAGTCAAATAAGCTTGATAAAGCAACAGTGCGTTGAAGCCAGCTCATATTTTTGCTAAATAAAAGCCTGGAACATAAGCAGATGGGAATTTGTGCCAGTAGTTGTGCCAGAATTCATTGCTAATCAACGTATCTGTGTTTGTTTCCATGAATTGTGGTAAGCTTGAAACATTCAGTATCTTTTAATGAAAATTGAATGTGAATTGTTAATTTATGCCTGTATATATGTGTAGTTCAGTAGCAAACATGATGTAAAGCCTATAATGCTCCAGCCTGAACAGAAGGTGTCGGAGGAAAGTAAAACTGCATGGAATGGCCAAACAGTACACTGACACCTAGATTATTGATTAGACAGAAATAATGCTGGAAGTGCAGAGGCGTAGTAACCATTAAGGAGGTAAATACTGGTATAAAGTATTTCAGATGAAGCTGACAGTTGGCCTAACGCTCTGAACTCAATGTTTGTGATGTATTGTGCTCAGTGTAAAAAGATAGTATAAATTAGTTATGAAGTAGAAGGTACATCCTTCTTGTTTTCAGGGACCGTGGTCTTGATGGTATTGAGCAGCACCTGGTCAGAGCTTTGCTGAATCCAGAGTCGGACAGCATACTCCTTGGTCCATTTAGCTATCAGTGAGGTGTCTCCAGAGCCGAGGGGAGAATCGAGCAGAGGAGTCTGTTCCTGCCGCCATCACGCCAGATAAGCTGATGTGGCCAGCTGAGCTCAAAATTATGTACCCCCAGCTTAAAATGACCTTGTAAAAATAAAATTAAGAGGGGAATTAAATTGTGTTAATATCAGGAACTGAGAACATCTCCAATAATAGTTCCCATAAAGACAAACTATTGAAGTCATGATGACAAATACCAACAGAGCTTGAACAAAACAAAACCAGTATTACCTCATATTACTACTACACAACTGACACACATAGGATACCTTTAATAATATATGTCATTACAATATTCATATTGATAAATTCTGTACATATAACTTGTAAGTAAAATTGATTGTGATTCCTGGTTCCCTTTGTATTTGAATCAGGACACATATTCATTCATGACAGCAATGAATACATATTGTTATTTGAAAAGTTATCAGTGACTTCTTTAAGATATCCTTGTAGAGTGTTTTATGTATGTGAGTGTCACAGTGTTGTCAAGTGTAGTGGAATAAATTAAATTGTTTATCTGTCTGTTGTTGTTTTGACTTACACTTCATCATACACATACCCTAGACATATAACGTAGTCATCACACTATTCCAGAATAATTCTGACTGAGATATATATATATGTGGCAGCAAGTAAGGTTATCTATAATATACTACTCTCATTAGATATAGATACCTTCACAGCTGATCTCAGTCAGTGCACTAAGTCCCCCTATAAATATTTATAACATCCCACTTCACCACAAAGACACCAGATGTTGTGGCAGGCCCTAGAAATGTATCATGTTCCACAAGAGATTGCAGCAATGCTGAAGCTGTATTTTGCAGGGTTTTCTCTCCGATTTTCAACCAGAGAGTACACAACGAAGTGGATTGGCCTTGAAATTGGAATTGCAGTGGGATGTACCATCTCTCCGATACTATTTGTGATGGCTATGCAGGTAATCCTCAATGCGTCTGAAGGAATGGCTATAGGTCCAAAGCTCGGCGGAATGTGTCACATGCCACCGCTCAAAGCATTCATGGATTACACAACAATTCTGACATCAGATGAACATCAGGCCCGGAGGATGTTAGCATGCCTGGATGAACTAGTCAGCTGGTGCAGAATGAGCTTCAAACCCAAGAAGTCGAGAAGCCTATCAGTCAGGAAAGGGAAGATAGCAGAGGTCATATTCATGGTTTCCAACCAAAGAATCCCTACTTTCATTGAGGAACCTGTTAAAAGTCTTGGCAGGGTGTACGATGCCTCATTAAAAGACTTGAAGGCAGTGCAACAGACAATAGAAATGGCAGACAGAGGGCTACAGATCATAGACCAAAGCAGACTCCTGGGAAAGTTCAAACTGTGGTGCCTCCAGTTCATGTTGATACCGAAGTTGCTGTGGCCACTGCTTATATATGAAATAAGCACAAGTACAGTGGAAGCTATAGAGCAGAAGGTCAACAAGTTCATGAGGAAATGGCTAGGGCTTCCACCAGGTCTGTCAGGTGTAGCACTGTACTGCAAAAAGTCAAAACTTCTGCTTCCCTTCAAGTCAGTTGTTGAAGAGTACAAAGTTGGAATGCGAGTCAGCTGATGACGTGGTTAAGTCCATTCAGCCCACACTGAAAACGGGAAGGAAGTGGAGAGTGGAAGAAGCTGTTGATGCTGCCCAAGAGTCACTCAAAACTGAGGGAGGTAATCGGATACACACACACGAATAGACTGGGATTTGGTCATGGAGACATCCGCTGGTGGTCCAAGGCTTCAAGCAGGGAACGCAGAGACATGGTAGTTTAGGAGATACGAGGAGCTGAGAATGATAAGAGGTTGCAAAAAGCAGTGCAGCAGGTCCAACAAGGCCAATGGACTACATGGGAAGGAGCCCTGCAGAGGTCCTTGACATGGAATGATATATGGCATATGGCACCTCTTAGGCTCAGCTTCGTTGTTAGATCAATGTATGACCTGCTACCGTCGGCCACAGACCTTGTGAAATGGGGAAATCGGATGATGAGCAGTGCCCCCTGTGCCAGGGGAGGCAGACACTTGAACACGTGCTCTCAGCGTGTAAGGTGTCATTAGGGCAAGGGCGATACACTTGGCGCCATAACAAAGTGTTAAATGAGCTTACTGCGACAATAGACCTGGCAAGGATGAAGGCGAATAGCAAACCCAGGACGAGCACATACTTTCTGAGGGCAGGAAAGTCAGCACACCCCAAACCGAGTATACCTGGTAGCAGTTTACCATCTCTTCTTGACTGTGCAAACGATTGGGAGATGGCGGTAAACCTACCTGGACAAGGGGCATATCCAGAGAGTATCATAAAATCGCGGAGACGGCCAGATATAGTGCTTCATTCTTCAGCAGCGCTTCAGGTTATACTGATTGAACTGACCGTGCCCTTTGAATCCAGATTGGACGAGCAACATTCGTTCAAAGCGGCCAAGTATAATGATCTGGCCGCGGATCTGAGACACGATGGGTTCACTGCAAGGGTCATAGCGGTTGAGGTGGGCGCAAGAGGGCTTGTGACTGCATCAGTGTATGATTTATTGAAACTGTTGGGGCTGAGGGGACAGTCGAGAACAAGGGCAATGAAGAGGCTTAGTGAAACTGCCGAAAAGGCATCCGGCTGGCTGTGGAACAACCGCAATGGGCAATGGAAATCGTGACAGTAAACGCTGTGGTACAGAAAACAACAGGAATTTTTCTCTAAGTCCACAGTACGTTGAGTTTTTTGGTGTACTAGTGAAAGGGCTGTGACTGAGGGGCAACAGGCGGCGTATATTATAAGAAGTGTTAGGCACAGAATTTCAGTAGTGCAGTGACTAGCCTCATCGGCTTCGCGCAGGTGTCTCAGTGTGTGTCCTTAGTTGTGATGTGCGACGGAACGAACGGAATAAATTGTCTTCTCTTTGTTACTTTCACAATTGCCTCCACGGCTGGCGGAGGTGTGGATTTTAAAGTTGCTACCATAAGTGAAATGGGTTCATTTTCAATACAAGACAACAGGAGGCTGAGACGCTTGGGAGTCATGACCCAAGTGGGCCCGCCCCCCTTAGAGTGTAGAGGAGTATACTGGGCCGAAACACTTGTCGGATGGGGGGACGTCTTCTGATGATCAGATTGCCTCCTGTTGTATCGCTCTGTAAAGAGTTTCCTATCATAATGTCGAGTCCATATTCATGACTTATACCTTTCACTTGCTTCACTAGTTCTTGTAACTCCTGTTCGCTTTCTGCTAACAATACGGTATCATCTGCATATCTAAGGTTGTTTATTGACCTTCCACTGATGTTCAGTCCTGGTATTTCCTTTATCTATTTGAAACTTTTTTCGGTGTATAGATTAAATAGGCAGGGGGACAGCACACAACCTTGTCTGACATCTCTTTTTATGTCTATGTTTGGTGAATAATTCCTTCCAGATCTTACTGTGGCAGTTTGCTCCCAATAAAGGTTACTGAGTATTCTTATATCTTTTCCATCGATACCTATGACATCGAGGCATTCAATTATTTTCTCATGATGGACTCTATCAAACGCCTTCTTATAGTCAATGAAGCACATGTACATACTTTTTTGGACCTATGTATATTTTTCTGCTAATATTCTTCTGCAAAATATTGCCTCTCTTGCTCCGCTGTTCCGTCTAAAACCAAACTGTTCTTCTTGGATTTCGCTGTCTACCTTACTTTTTATTCTTTCCTGTATGATTTTGAGCAGTATCTTAATTGCTTGACTCATCAGGCTGATTGTTCTGCGGTCTGAACATTCTGTTGCATTAGGTTTTTTGGGCAATGTTATAAAGACTGATGTCTTCATGTGATGTGGTATATATCCTGTATTGTATATATCGTTGCATAGAACTGTGATTGTATCTATACCAAAGCTCTCCAGGGCTTCTATCATTTCAATGTTTATGTTGTCCGTGCCAGCTGATTTTCCTTTTTGTCTAATATGTATTGCATTCTCTACTTCTGATCTGAGAATATTTGGGCCTTCATTAGAATCTGGTGATGGTGTTTTTTTACCTCTGTTGCCCTCGAATAGTTCTTTTACATATTCTGTCCATCTGTTTGATATGTCTTTCTCATCAAGTAAGATTACACCATTTCTGTTCTTGATACAGCTTCCTGCTTGTGCAAACCGCGACCTATTTGATAATTTCTTTATTTCTTCATGCATATTTCTTGTCATGTGCTTTGCTTCCAAGTCTTCTATTTCCTTGCATTTTGTTTCTAACCACCGTTCTTTTGCTTGTCTACACATAATACCATGGCATTGTCTATTGTTTTATATTCTGGAGTGTTTTTTGCTTTCTTTCTTTCTGCCATTTTACTCAAGATGTCATCTGTCATCCAAATTTGATTTTTCTTAGGCTCCTTTTTTAGGTAAATTTGCATTTGCTGATTGTATGCTTGTTTTTAAGCATTCCCATTTTGTGGTTACTTTTTCTTCTGGGTTTTCTCTTCTATACTGCTCCATGCTTTTTGTCAGTAACTGTTGATATTTATTTTTGACGTCGATTAGATATTTTTGTTTTATATCTGGTTGTTTTAGTGTTGATATTTCTATCTAGGGTTCCTCCTGTCTTCTGTTTCCTGTTCTTTTCAGCTTTATATTTACTTTGATGACGACTGGATTGTGATCTGAATTTATGTCAGCGCCAGGATGTGTCTTTCCACGGCACGTGACACTGTTCTTAAATCTATGTTTTATCATGATATAGTCAATTTGATTTCTTGTTACATCTCTTGGGCTTTTCCATGTGTATAATTTCCTTGGGTGGTGTTCAAAAAAGGTGTTACATATGACCAGCTGGTTTTCTTCACAGAACTGGATAGGTCTGTCTCCTCTATCATTTCTTGTCCTACTATTTTCTTGTATTTTCCTTTTCCTACTTTTGCATTCATATCACCTATTACTATAACACATCTGTAGATTTTACTGGTTTAAGTGTGTGTTGTAGCTCTTCATAGTATTCTTCTATTTCTTCCTCGCTGTAATCTTTAGTTGGTGCATAATTTTGTAAGATTGATATGTCGAATGGCTTTGCTCTCATCTTTAGTAACATCATTCTGTCATTGTGTGTCCAGTATCCACATACGTATTTTTCTAACTCCTTTTTTATCAACATTCCTACTCCTCTTTCATGTTTTTGTCCTCCTGAGTGTATAAGCATGTATCCAATAGTCTTGCCTCTGCAACTCCCAGTATATTGAGTTTCATGTCTGTTGCCTCTAATATTAGATTGTCAAGCTTTCCTTCTCCGTTTAGAGTTCTAACGTTCCATGTTCCTATTTTTAGGCTCCTCCTACTAGTTTTTAGGTGGTCTTTCTCAGAATGCTCCCTTTCAACAGAATTTGAGGAACACTCATCATTATATACTTACTTACTCATTAGAAGAGTTGCCTCTTCACTGTTAATTTGTACAGTAGATGCTTCCCCAGGGGACAGCTCTACATATTGGTTCTTATCTTTTGGTTGTGATCTCATTACATTCTGTAGGATGTACATGGTAAGGCCTCAATCTCTTCCACTGTGGCTAGCCGTTGTCTTTTTCAATGCCCGACACGCCTCTAGTGCGCCACGCACTTTGCTGTTCCGCTTTTCGAGCCGTTTATCTTCTTAGATTCCTCCGCCTCACTCGCAGTCTCAGTCTTTGTGTACTAGGGATGGACATTCCCTTGAGTAAGATTACTCCTACTCCACTCATGTAGTTTAGCCAGTCAGCCAAGACTGTTGCCTGGGATGTGGCCACCGCCGTACACAAGCAGTATTCGTGGAGCCATACATGAGCTAGATAAAGAGAGGAGAACCAAATAGGATCCTGACTATCCTAAAAAGGACATGGCTGTCTCTCTCACCGTGAGGTACTATCCCTCTCTCTTTATCCTACATCCCAGCTGTAAATGGGTACCTGACTCTGCTCTTTGAGTTAGGGAGGAAAAGGCAGCGAGGAAGGTAACTGGTCACCCCCACCTCGATGTTGGACCTATTATGGTGAAGTCTCTAACACTTCACTCCACTACCGCAGTATCTGCTATGGGATTGCTTTTACCTGTTTATATATTTCTGCCTGATACATTTACTGTAAAGTTGAAACAAAAAGTTACAAATTTTGAAGATTGGAACCACAGAGCCGGAGTGCTGTCCTTATCCATGTGAGTTGTACCTCCTATTTTATGCCAGTGAGTAGAGACAGGGCACTCCTAGATTAATGCACCTAGGATCAAGGCCCTTTATTCTTGTGGTAGATGGTCAAGACAAGAACCATTTATATACTTCTTCTGTAGCAGAAAGAATCCTGCATGCAAGAAACACAGACTTTCAGTACTGTAAGTACCAGTAAATCATGACATCAGACCAGTAAATCATGACATCAGACCAGTAAATCATGACATCAGACCAGTAAATCATGACATCAGAAGAGTTTAACTTAGTCATTCCTCTTCTACCCTTGGGTGTAGATGTTAGCCAGAGAGCGCCATGCTATCCTATTGAATGTCTTCAGTTTTGCCTGGTTCCAGTCTAGTCCTCGGTCCTTCAGAGATTGCCTGATGTTGTCCTCCCAGCAAATTTTGGGTCATCCTGGAGGTCTGGATCCCTGGCTCTTGGTTTCCCATGTTTTTATGGTAGCCAGTCTTCTCCCATTCTGCAGACGTGGCCAAACCATTGCAACTGGGACTGTTCCAGTCAGTTCTGCAGGGGCTGGGTTTTGAACATCAGACGAGAAGAAGAAATATACTAATTAGCTGGCAAGAGAGGCAGAGAATTCTGCAGCCAAAGGCAATAGATAGGACCATTTCAACATTTCTTGGGAGCTAACAGATTTAATTTGATGTAAGCTATCAAATGGCCTTACCAATTTCTTCTTCTTTCGTTCGCTTGAAATATATTGTCTGTATCTGCAATGTTGTTTCTTGTATAAACTTCACTGTCTTTTGTAGTTCATACAGAGGTGCATATAGTTTTGCTTCCAGTGTTGTTTCTCTGGGCCAGTGGGTTTGCCTCAATATATCATATTCGGGGCAATCTTGAAGTACGTGCTTCGCAGTCTGGGATGCCTGCACACATGGCTGAATTGCCAATCTTGAATTTTGTATACATGTGGCTGCGGAGTCGGTTGTGTCCTGTTCTGAGGCGCAGAATGACAATTTGTTCTGATCTGTTCATAGCTTGGTAGTCATCCTGTGTCGGTGTTGGTGGCTTTCTGATTGATTTGATCATCTTTTTCTTCTGATGGTACGTAACTACATCCGGCTGCTCGTCTGCAGCACCTTCTTTAGCCAAGTCGGTCCGCTCTCTCGTTTCCTGGTATTCCACAATGAGCCGGTATCCACTGCATGGCGACCCTGCGTTGGTTGCACAGTTCAGAAAGTAGGGCTTGTATACCTGGCAATTTTCTGGACTGAAATGCTTGGATTGCTGATCTTGCATCTGTCAGGAATACTACAGGCTGTGGACCGAGATTGGTGTTCAACAGTTTCTCAGGTGCCACCTTGATTGCCTGGATTTCTGCATCATAGTTGTTACAGAATTTCCACGTTGGTACTCTGGCCGTATCCCTAGTGTTGTTTGGGTATTCTATGTACACTCCTGCTCCTCCATTCTTTACTGCATTCTGTGCTGACCCATCCGTGTATACTCGGACCCAGCGGTCCTGTGGGTACTCATCATCCAGGAAACTGAGAGTGACTGTTCTACGTTGCACGCTGTTCTGTTCATCCCTGTTGGATATTCCTTTCACTTTTGTCTGGATGTGTACTGGTAGTCCAGGCTCCTCTCTCCAAGGGGTTTGTTCTGGCACAGACTTTAGGGGGCTGTTAACTTCAGGCAGGTCTGAGGTTTGTCTACGAAATCGTTTGGCCTGGTGGATAAAGCTGCTTCTTTTCAATCGCCCCATTGCTAGGTTTTGGAATCTGTCCTTCATTGGATGGCTCGGCATACAGAGGAACTTTTCTGCCTGTGTTAGCACTTTCGTGTCTCTGCGTTCTCTCAGTGCTTGTATCCTTCCCATTTTCTCCATCTCCACTATAGGCGTTGATTTCATTGCCCCCCGTGATGACCCTAAGCGCCTGGTTTTGCACCTTATCTAGCTCTTGTAATGTGGTGTTTGATGCTGAACACCACGCAGCTGACCCATATTCCAGGTGTGGTCTTATGCCCTGCTGGTAAACTTTTCTAAGTATTTTTCCGCTGGCTCCCCATGTGGTTCCACTGAGTTTTCTCAGGATGGCTAACTTCTTCCTGGCCTTTGTTGCTGCCTTGTTGATGTTTTGACCGCATGAGTGAGTGTCGGTATACAGAATTTATTTATTTTTATTTATTTATTGTTTTGTTTATTTTATTTTATTTTTCCCAGTTACTATCTTGTTTGTTTAAAAAAACAACAAAAAAACACCTACTTTTTTTTTTTTTTTTTTAAATTATGATTGCATACTGTAAATGAATGCTGTTATGTTAACCTTATAATGTTGCATGCCTTTAAATTAATGCTTAAAGTAACATGTGGGAATGAAAGGATATAGTATGCAAGATAAATGAGGGTGGAAGGGCAGAATGTTAGACGGACCTGCGCGCCCAATTCTTAACCCTTCGAAAATAAAGTTCGTTCGTTCGTTCAGCCTATCATCGAATGTAACTCCGAGATAGGTGGGTTATTTATCTTCTCTTACGAGCTCTTCATTTATCTTGATGATACCAGCTTTTTGTTTGGGAGAGAGGGTGAAGAGCATTGTGCTGCATTTGTCTGTGTTGATGCTGACACACCATCTATTTGCCCATGAGGTTAAGGCATCTATAGCTCTTTGTAGCAGTTTGGTGGCCACTGTTGCATGCTCATCTGTGTACCATATTAACGGGTCATCAGCGTACATTGCCACTTTCATTCCATGTGGTATTTAAGCAACCAGGTCGTAGATGTAGACTAGGGAAAGTGTGGGGGACAGAACACTTCCCTGAGGGACGCCATGACGCAGTAGAATTTTCTTACTCTTGAGGCCATCTAGTTGTACTCGGGCTCTTCTGTTGTGCAAGTATGCTTTCACCCATTTGTACATCTTACCATTCACTATATAGTTTCTCAGTTTCTTCAGAAGCCCTTCTTTCCAAACCTTGTCAAATGCTTTCCTTAGATCTATCCATGCTGCTAGTACCAGTTTTTGTTATCTGGGAACGCATCCTCAATCTCTTGGGAAAAGTAAGTTGCCTGATCTTCGATAGAGTAACACTGCCTAAAGCCCGCCTGCTGTGGTACAAGAAGGTTTTTACTTTCAAGGTACCACTGTAGCCTGAGGTTGATGATACGTTCCGTTGTTTTGCAGAGACAGCTTGTAAGGCTGATTGGTCTGTAGCTGGAGGCCGTGGAACTGTCTTTTCCTGGTTTTAGGAGTGGTATCATGATTGCTTCCCTTCAGGTCTGTGGAACTCTGCCTGAGTTCCAACAGACATTGAAGATCTGCAGCAGCTTTGTTTTTGCTGCGGTTCCTAAGTTCTTAATCATTTCATTGGACACTCCATCAACTCCTGGCAACTTTCTCATTTTCAATTTGGATATTGCAAGCTCCAGTTCTCTGAATGTGATTGGTGCCTCCATAACTTCAGGTATGGTACCATCTCGTCCTGCGTATTGTTGTTTCTCACGAGTCTCCTGTTGCTTCTCTGGGCTAACTTCGATGTTGTTGTCTTTAGCAAAGGAGTCTGCAAAGTGATCAGCTGCCTGTTATCCCATGAGGATGTTTCCATCTTTGTACAGTGCAATCTTTATGTTTCTCCCTGTACCCTCATCGTTAAATTGTTTTACCAGCTTCCACAGTTTCCTTGTATCTCTTTCAAAGTTCAAGGACTCTGTTTTCTCCTTCCAGCTTCTCCGCCTGGCCTACAACTTGGCCCTTTGAAATTTGGCCTTAGCTTGCTGGTAGGTATTGTGGTGTTCTTGGCATGGACTGGTCTCTGCCTGTTTTTGAGATGTTTCCACGTCGTTGTGCAGTTGCTCTAGTTCACTATTCCAATATGGTTTGTAGTGCTTACGAGCCCCTCTAGGTATTGTTTCACGAGCAGCCTGTAATATGCATCTGCTGAATTCATCGACTAGCTTATTGATGTCTTTGTCTACAGTCAGATCTCTAGCCAGTATACTGGTACAATGCTGGTACATTGTCCAGTCTGCCTTCTTGTAGTTCCACTTAGAGAGAGTGCTGCTCTCCTTGACAAGTTCATTTTCCACAATTAGGAAGACTGGCCGGTGGTCGCTGCCTCCAAGTTGTTTCCCTACAACGCGTGTGGTGTTCCACTCCAGGCCTGGTGAGTGGAATGCCAGGTCTGGTGTAGAGGTGGTGTGCCATGATCTCGAGTAGAAGGTTGGTGGGTCGATTGGCTGGTTAATCAGGATAAGCCCATTGTCATCCTGCCAGTTTTCAAGCTCCTCACCTCTCCTGTCTATGTGATCATAGCCCCAGCTCTGTGAGTGGCTGTTGAAGTCTTCGCATACAATCCGTCTTTCTTTTGCTGGGATTGTGTCTAGTGCCAGTGGGCTGTCGCTCGGACAGTAGTAGTTGAGCAGGTGGAATTCTGTACTTTCTGTCCTGAGATGAAGCATCTGGTATTCTGCCCCCTCCATATATGTTTCAAGCTGACATGCACTGATGTTATTCCTCACGAGTGTCAGTATTCCACCCTTTCGCCCGTCTATTCTGTCGGATCAGTAGCACTGGTAGCCTCTGATTTTGAAGGCTATATCCTTGTTGAGGTGGGTTTCTTGCAAGCAGCATACATTTCACTTGCTCTTCATTCAAGATATTTTCAAGCTCTGATTTTTTGCTGTAGCCGTCTTTTTTACTGTTGACGCCTTCAGCATTCCAGTGCATTAATTTAAATCTTCTTTGCTTGGCCAGTAGCTCTATTCTCGTGCCTCCTAGCTCCATGGGGCAATTGAGAAGGACCCCCAGTAGTAGGGGTTGAGCCCTTTTGAGGCAGAGGGCCCTGCACTGCACCTGCCTGGGTGTCCGTCACAGGGCGAGTGCCATAATGTTTGGTAGATATAGGCATATTTCCATTGCGCGTGTGCGTGGCATCCTGAATGCTGTGGTGCGCCTCTTGGCTGGTTGCCTCCATCTTCAGCACCTTGACTTGCTAGGGCAGACTGTGATCTTGCTCAAGTGTAGGAGGGCCTGGCCAGTTTTGGTTTTTTGGACGCTGATGGCTGTACTTGAGCCCCATCTCCACGTCAAGGAGCTGGCCTCGATGGAGGGGCCTTACCAAAGAATGGAAAAATGGGGAAAATACCATCTAGTAAATGTAGTTAAACAAGCACAATGAAATAAGTTTAAATAGACAGTTTTGTTTGTGTCTTCCACCAGAATCAGACAGAGCTGGAGTACTATCTGCCAAAGGGAAGATGGTTTGACTATTACACGGTGAGTGTTTAGGGCCATTTTTTGTCTGCTGTTGTATTTAGATCGTGAAAGGGGCTTCTAACCTTGTGTTCTTCCAACTTACTTTTAGAAATTTCTAACTTTGATCTTATCTTTTTCTTGGCTGCTTTAGTTATTCTCATGCCACGTTCTAGATTGTATTACCATGCGTGCAAAAACTAACAGCAATACCACCTTCACAAGAAACCTACATTCAAATATCAAGCTCATCTAAGATCTTGCATTGACAGTGGAACTTACTAATTTAGCTCTGTCTTAGATTTTGTTCATGAATATTGACTATATACTGTTGTTACTTTAAATTTCAGTGTTTATTTGTTTACAATTTTTAAATCTTTGATGCTCTCTCTGTTTCTCCTTTTCTTTCTTCAAGTTCATTAGTGAATATAATAGTAATATTAACAGCTGACTGTTGTAGTTACAAGTGTTTATAGTTTGCAACCACGCTTATTATTTGTTAGCGAGTTTTTTTAACCAAAATTTTTAAAAATCCTCTTTGATTTCAACACACATTTTTTTTTTCAACTTACTGAGCTGGGTTATTGCAGGGCAGAAAAGTTGAAAGGCAATAATGCCTATGTCTTCACAATATTTTCTTGATAAAATAAAGGTCTTCATTTGTTTGCTTCTTCATGTGTATATGTGTGTGTATGTGTGAATGTTTTTCCCATGAATTTTTGTGCGCATTTTTTTTTTTTTTTGGTGCTTTCATATGTAGTGCGAATAAAGTCAGATTACTAATGACATTTTGCTGAGTTATTATCGAAACTTTGTTTCTTTGCAATATGATCATTATCATTATCGCCTGTCAGCTCCCTGGGGAGCCTAGGCCTCCAACATATTCATATTAAGCCTTCCCATTCTTTACCATCTTTTCAAGGTCTCTCTTACCCTGGGGGTTCTAAAACAAGGATATGCCCTATCCATCGCCACCTTCATCTTCTTAAATGTAGTTCCACTGGAACTTGTCTGGTTCTTGCCATCAGTTTCACATTGGTAATGTTATTGCAATGGATGAATCAACAAAGCTGAGACTGTTGGAGTTTGGCATCAAACGTGGGACTAGCAGAGATGGACATGAAAGAGAATGTTGTATGTACAACCAGCGTGCTACAGGTACAATTAGCATTCATACTCTTCGACATTTGTTGAGGGAGACTGAGCACTTATGGGTTTGCCTGGAGTGGAGTGAGGTCGATTCTGATTAACCATAACAATAACAATCCTATTGTACCATTCCAATCTTTTTATTCAAAACAAAAAACAAGCACCCATTTAGCAAGTACTGCAATATAATATGTGTAACTGTCGTGAAAAAATTCTAATCCACCTATATAAATGAGAAAATAAATTTAAAGCCTAACGAAGTAATTTAATAGAAGGAAAGAAGAATGGTAAAAGACCAGTGCTTTTCCCAATAGCGTACACCTGCGTTGTAGAACGCCATAATAAATGTAGCGCTTCCACGTTTGATAGTAAAATCCTACTGCATAAACTACACGCGTTTCTAAAAATAAAACTGGTACTGTTTTTCTTGGACGACCTTGATAGACACACTGCTTAATGACCTAGATATAATATTACATTAATGTCATTATATACACTGCGTTAACCTAAAAGACAGACGGGCTTAGAAGAGAGAGAGAGAGAGAGAGAGAGAGAGAGATGCACGGAGGAACGCATGCAATGCTACCAAGTCGTCTCGCGATTTAAAATTAATGCCACCCGACGCGAAAGGCATGCAGGCTTGATTTTTTTTCAAATAGACAGTGATAAAAAACACTAACGATACGAGGTAAGGTTTTAAAAAAACCTGTTGAATGCTTATTAGGAAACATGACACAATACTGTTTTACGTCTGAAATCCTGACTTTATACTGACAGAACAGTTTAAAAGGCAGGACAGGTGGCGGTTCGAGGAAAATAAAAAAACAAATACACGACTATCCTAGAATAATACATATTTTGAACGAAGCCACTTAACCCCATTGAACATATATTCTTGTACCTTAAGACTTGCTGACAAAGAATATGTTATGTGTTACACAAATGGTCTAGTACTAAATAAATTATAGCCAAAACACTGTAGTGAGGTTGTCTGACAGCACAAGATCATATTTGCTCATAATGGCTGTTTGAACAACACTGCTTTAGGGGAATGAGGTCAACACGTTAGATACGATTTGATTGGCTGCAGAAATATGTAAGGCGAAACCGGATTAGTTGGACTGCAATTACTAGTTGGTTGTTAATGGTTACGGTAGGATGGGTAAAGTTTTTTCAAAGGCTCTTGTAAACATGGTCTCATTGGTTAGAGCATTCGATATAGTCAAATAGAAGCATCAGTTCAGGGCCAGTTTTGAAAATAAACTTTATGAGAAGATAGTGCGTTGAGAGCAAGCTTATATTTTTCTAAATAAAAGCCTGGGATAAGGCAGATCAAAATTGTGCCAGAATTCATCGCCAGTCAACGTACTTGTGTATATTTCCTTGAATTGTGGTAAGCTAGACATATTTCATATATATGTATGTATATATTATATGAAAATTGAATATGAATTGATAAATTGTGTCTGTATGTGTGTGGGTTCAGTAGCAAACAGAAGGCAAAGCCTAGGTATTGCTCCACCATGTAAAATGTGTCAGAGAGGAGTATAACTGCATTGGCATATATGGGATTGCCATTTAGTAACATGACACCTATCTTATTGTATAGAAGGAAGTACAGCTGGAATTGCAGAGGCGTTGTAACCATTAGGGAGAGGAATACTGGTATATTGTAACATGAGAAGCTAGTAGTTGGCATACAGCACTGAACTCTGTGTTTGTAATGTCCTGTACTTCAGTGTGGAAATATATATTATATATTAGTTCTGAAGAAGGAGGTACAACCTTCTTGTTTCAGGGACCGTGGTACTGAAGTATTAGAGCAGCACCTGGTCTGAGTTGCTGGATCCAGAAGGCTGGCAGCAGACTCCTTGTCCAAGATATCGACCAGTGGGGTATCTCAAGATAACTGAGAAGCAAACGAGCAGAGGAGACAGTTTTCCTGCCGCAGACACCTAAGTTAAGACTGTGTCAGCAAGAGCAGCTCATCCTTGTATAACCCCTTTAAAAATTTACTGTAATACTAAAGCAAGAGGGACAGTTATTGTTTTACCAAGAAAAAGAACTGAACCCTTCAAGATTATTTCCACCATTAACAAACACATGAAGTCGTGATGACAAACAACAACATAGCTTCAAAAGCCAGTATTACCTCTTAATACCAGAGCATAACACTACACACATATTGTAATAATATTCTATGTCAGGACACAGATCCTTTGTATAAATTTTGTACATAGACATTGAGTTTACAGTTGATTGTGATTCCTGATTCACTCTGTAGTTGGATCAGGATATCTATTCTTGAAAGAAATTAATACATAATTTAAACGTTAACACTTGACTTACTTAAGATAGTCTTCTAGAGTGTTATATGTATGTGCTTGTCATAGTGTTGTAAAGTGTTGTGAATCTTAAATAAAGTATTTGTCTGTTGTTGTTGTTGTGAACTTACACTTCATCAATATCATAACCCTAGACATTCAACGTAGTCACCACAATATTCCAGAATAAGTCTGACTGAGGTCTAAATGTGGTAGCAAAGTAAGGTCATCTGTAACACACCACACATATTATATACAGATACCTTCACAGCTGATCTCAGTCAGTACACTAAGTCCCCTATAAATATTTATATAATCCCAACTTACCACAGTAACACACATGAAAACCCATTGCAGCTGTGCTTGTCATGAAGTTTGCACCATTACAGTCGGAGGTGTGATATCATGAAATGTGTAATGGTAGTATCATGTGTGATGTCATGAAGCTTGTACCAATACAATCACATGTGTGATTTCACGAAGCCTGTACCAAAACAGTCAAATGTATGATGTCATGAAGCTTATACCAATATGGTCATGTGTGATGTCATGAAGCTTATACCAATACAGTCATATTTGTAATGTCATGAAGCTTATACCAATACAGTCATATTTGTGATGTCATGAAGCTTGTACCAATACAATCATATACATGATGTCATGATGCTTGTGCCAGTACAATCATTTGTGTGGTATCCTAAAGCTTGTACTAGTAGTCATTTGTGTGACTTTATGAAGCTTGTACTAATACTGACACGATAGCCATACATGCCACTCCTCTGAGATTAAAAAAAAACCTGTAAAAAAAAACCACAAAAGCTGTACAAAGACCCAACAAAAAGTATCAAAAGAGTTAATTCATGTAAAAATATTTTCAGTTACAGTCGGCTGCATTATAAATGAGAGGTTGTGACAGACGACCTCAGCTGACCCTGAATTGTTGTATGATATGGTACGACCTTTCGTAACGACCCCTTCGGATAACATCAGTACCCCCCAATATTGTGGTATCTTTTCGTCAAACGGGAATATTTCATCTGGACTCATTAGCTATGCAGCCTTTCCACGTGAATTGTCAACACGTTTGCTGATTAATATGTGGACAGTTTATCTACCGTACATTCTGGTCATCGCATTGATTTAAGGAGAAGCAAAATCACGCCCACGGATATCACTTGAGCAATCATATGCAGTTATTTTCATTAACTTGACCCAGTAGTAGCGGCACACGATCAAACAGGCACTGAGGGATCTCACGAACGAATTGAGCGGGAGAGATCAAAGCAGTAGTGGTCCCGGAAACGAACGGCGCAGGTTTCTTGCCGGCATTTTGCACCTCCATGTTGACCAGACGAGAGCGCTGAACCGCTCGAAAGACGGAGCGAACGGGGAAGACGAATCGGACGCAACGAACGGAGATACGGGAAACCAGGGGCTGCATCTCTCTTTAGTCTGGCGGTCAGATCCCCGAAAGTATCCTGAGATCTAAAAAGGTGTCAAATTATAACATGTCCCACTCATCTTACATTACATTTTAGATATATACAGACCACGAAGAAAGCCATTTTATCATTCGGTCGACAGAGATTTAAGATTCACTAGCTATAGTAGAAATTTTGCTAGATTTCTATCTGAATTGGTGGCTACATTGGAATGATTTCTTTTTCTGTGCACGGTATAATATATTTGTTAAAGTGATCAGTGGTCTAGTGCTTTTATTTTATTTCACTGGATTTTGTGTTTATTTAAATCTATTAAATTAAACTCATCCCAAAAGTTCCAGTGGCAAATTTAATGATATATCTATTATAATATTTCCAAAAATAGTAGATGCTTTAATGCTAAAGTAACTTTTAAAAAGTCGCGAAGGAATTTATAATTAATAAATCTAGTTAAGTCCTATATATATATAGATGTGTATTTTAACCATTAGATTCATGACGTATTTTCTTAAATACATAATTAAATACGTGAGTGCATATAATAGTCTTAACGGTAAATTTATCGCGCGTTAGAAATATTATTTGATTTTTGAGGTATGATTATGTTGTCATGGGTTTTCTATCTTTTTCCATAGAATGATCACCTTTGCAATCCCAGCAATAAAGAAATCATACAGAGTCTTCCATACTCGGTTCTTAAACTTCCAGACATTGATGAAACATTTTAAATTTAATTTTGTGGCGGTCCGGTGCGGCCTAGCTATCATAATTACATGAAAGAAAGCCTACCCAAGAACATTTAAATAAACCATCAAATTAAATTACAATCTGTAAGATAAACTGGAAGATGAACAGTTGCCAGCAGCGATATTTTATTTACTGCCCTGTTGTGAGAGAGTACCTATTTACCTAAACTGTGACTGAGTCTAGTTTTTTCCACACTGGATTTAAAAAACATACCGGTCAGTTGCTATCATCACGCCTTGAAGGAATTTTACCTCTAGCAGCAAAACTAAAGAGACCACTTCATTTTCACCCCTGTGTCGAACTGTGTCAGTGCCAAACCATAAACTCCTTTTTATATAATAAAACACAAGAACTCTTAGGCTTCAAGTCCGGCGATAAGTGGGAATATTTGCTATCAGCTAACCTCTCTACATTTGGGGCGGGACATCGAAGTATTAGACATTTTCATATGTCAAGAGTGTAATTGCTGTTTATATAATTCTATGGATTGCCCGATGCTGCAGTCGGTAATTGTGTGTGTATATGAGTGTGGGCCCTCACAGCGTGCATGAATGATAGGAGATTTATTTAATTTTTGCAAAACCATTTGTTAAATTGCCTACCGGGTAATACATTTTTTTTCTGTATACCCTGCCTTGTTCCTTTAAGTGGGATAGTTTGTTAACTCTGTTTAAACCCCCTCCCCCTTCCTTTGCTTAGTAACGGGAAGAACCATTGGGAATAACAGGATTTTTGTCTACCATCCATACCTAATATTGTAACACCTCTTTCAGAGTAATTAAATTCACTGTTGGGTTACATTACCTATGTTCCTGATAAATATCTATCTTTGGACTGGGTTTATCTTTGTCTAATAAGCGGGAAGAGCTTAGTCGATACCAATCTTCTTCATCCCCTCCCCACCTTGTTATTTGTATTTTCTGTACTTACGATATTTTTCCTGTAACACATGATAGTTGTTGTAATTGTTTTTAAATGATAATAAACAGCATAAACTTATTTAGTACTGTGTTGGAATACCCAAAGCCCAAATTTCCCATATCTGTTTAATATAGTTTGTATTCACTTGCGTCTATGTATTTGAATCATTAAATCGGTGTGAACGCAGGTGTGTGTCTGGAAACTGGCAAATAATTGTTTGACCAGGAGAGTTGAAGAGAAGATTGAGAGGAACGATTTGTCATAAATAAGTCTGTCTTTACTCTCCCCAGCACTCTGTGAAGCAACTATTTACTCGCTAACTTTTTCTATCACGGAGCCTTCACCATCATTCTCCACTCTAAACAGGACCACTATTTCTAAGACTCTTTCTCTCAAAATAAATTTACGACAGAGGTCTTCACTTGTTTTAAAAGAGAGCAGGAAAGTCAGCACACCCAAAACCGAGTAAATAAGGTAGCAGTGTACCATCTCTCCTTGACTGTGCAAATGACTGGGAGATGGTGGTAGACCTACCTGGACGAGGGGCATATCTAGAGAGTATCAGGAAATCTCGAAGACGGCCGGATATAGTGTTGCATTCTTCATCACCGCACCAGATTATATTGATTGAACTGACCGTGCCATTTAAATCCAGATTGGAAGAGTAACATTTGTTCAAAGCGGCCAAATATAGTGATCTGGCCGCAGATCTGAGACACGAAGGGTTCACTGCAAGGGTCATGGCTATTGAGGTGGGTGCAAGAGGGCTCGTGGCTGCATCAGTGTATGATTTATTGAAACTGTTGGGGCTGAGTTGAGAACAAGGGCACTGAAGAGGCTTAGTGAAACTGCGGAAAAGGCATCATGCTGGCTGTGGAACAACCGCAATGGGCTATGGAACTCGGGACAGTAAACTCTGCGGTACAGGAAACATCAGGAATTTTTCTAAGTCCACAATACGTTGAGTTTTTCGTTGTGCTGGTGAAAGGGCTGTGACTGGCAGGCAACACTCGGCGTATATTATAAGAGGTGTTGGGCACATGTGGAATGATGATCACATGATGTGGAGTGATGAGAAACATTAAGTTACTACCTTACAATTATGTGTGATATCGTGAAGTTTACTGTAGTAAATGTGATATCATGGAGAAGTATCAGAAATGTTGTGGTGTATGTTTGTGCATTTTCAATCATATTGTTGTCATAATTCTATAACTGAACACATTTTTCTTGTTCCATAACTCTGAGCCAGCATGAAGAAATCAAACAGACAGAAGGAGCGAAAAGAAAGACACCTGTGAATGAAGACTCCATGCCAGGTCTACACTTGAGAGGCGGGTGTGCTTTCATGCAACAGGACTACGCTAACAACACACATTTCAGGTGTGAATGATGAATACAATCTTTGTTTCTGTGTTTTGTTAATGAAGAAGTGTGTCATTATTTGCTCCATAAATATCATGAAGACACCACTGCAGTTTTGCTTCCACACAGGAAGCACCTCTTTAGCTCTTACAGTAATATTGTTTTGTAGTGATTGATTTAACATGATACAATGGCTAGCTACATGCACAACCTAATTTTAGTAGCCTCTTATGACATGCCTGACATCAGTGATTCTGTCATGTGTCTCCTCAGAGACCACTTAGAAATCACATGGGGTATCTGTGTTTTTATATATCATAAATTTATGGAGTCATTCTTGTATGACCACCAGCTAAGCACAGTGCTATAGTATACAGATGTGGAAGTGAACCTGTATTTGTGAGGCTAATTACACCATTGACTCTTGAAATCGTCCACACACTTCCAGGGATTCCCCCTGCAGTGAAACATGTTGAGAATTCAGCATTGCCCACTAAGCCCCAGATGTAACTCTCGCTTTTACTGCATGAAGGAGGATTTCACTACGGACCTATGATAGGCAGGGGGAGCTGAGAAGGGGCTCTGTGTAGGACATGATGATTCTTTGGGAGAGCCCAGAACCAGAGCATTCTAGCTCTGCATATCTGGAGAGCCCCCTTGGATGGTGAAGAATGCACAGTATACGATCCAGTATGTGCTTCTTCCTCCTAGCTTGGGACCAGAAGTGACGATCCTTTAAATGCAAGCCAGGCTGGAAAAACTCAACATGTTTTGGAATAGCAGAAAAGCCACAGGGAAAACCTAGATCTACAGTGTATATAATACCAAGGAGTCTTCAACTTGTTATTGGCTGCAAAAGCCCGAGAAGCTCATCAGCCCTAGTTAATCAACAACAATAACATATATCAGAATTATCATGAATGGAGCACATGGGGATAGAATGGATGAGTTAGTAAATAAATCATCATCAGCTTTATTTTCACTCCTCATGAAACATGGAGCTATCATTGCAGCTGCTTCTACAGCAGGAAGCCTGCACCACAGTACTCTCATGTGCTCATACAGCAGTGGTTTCTGTAGCTATTTGTTTAACATGACGAGGTTGCCATCTTCATGCATAACTTGACACTAGTCACTTCTTGGGACATGCCTGAGGTAGCAGTAGTCCTTTTCTGTCATTGTTGTCAGAGGGCCCCCCCCCCCCCCCCCCCCAGGAACTAGATGTGGTAGTTAACTCTTAAAGGACGTGGTGTTTTCCTTTGTTTGACACAAGGAATTTTCTGTCACTTTGAGTTTTTGCATAGTGTTAAAGTTTAAGGGCTGATTCTTTTCAAGTGTTTTAAAAAATGATGGTAAAGTTAGACATAGCTGTAAAGGAAATGGAATGAGAATTTGTAAATATAAAATGGAGACAACACAAAACAAAAGCTAAGTTCATATATACTGAAAACTGTCCTCCCATCATGAGTGCCTGGGAAAATCGACCCCAAATACTGGCCTCTTGCTTTTTAAGAGTTAAGAAATGACGATGAAAGCTGCCACCTAGTGTGGATAAACTAGTTCTGCAGTCAAACTGATAATAGGCAGGAGGAAGCAGAATGTTGTATGTACATCAGATTAAAGTGGAACGATATAATATATTTTGTCCCATGTAGTTCCAGGTCATGTCTGAAGAGACAATGAAAGATTGGGTCTACTGCACGCTCAGGCATATCATACATAGTGACTAATATTAGTTTGGGCATAGGGCTGGCTGCTTCATGATGTGAAACATATTGCCACAGAAATCACCGTTGCAAGAGTATGTGACTGATTTGTGCAGGCTTCCTGGACCAGCTGTAGGGGTGGCTCCATGCTCTATAAGGGATACCAAGGAAAATAATGATGATGTTGATGAATAAAATAATAATTGACATTTGGAGAAAAACTCTTAGCGACAGTAATATCAAGGGAGGTAAACAAAAACTGGAAACAGAGAGAGCTGGAAACAGAGATGAAAATGATAAGGAGAACGTGGAAAGAACTTGAGATGATGGCACGTGACAGGAGGACTTGGCATGTGTTTGTTGAAGGCCTATGCTTCTTTGGGAGTGGAGGGTTATGAATGAATGAATGAAACAAAAACTGTACAACTGTGTCATCTTTTACATGGAGAGTTACAATTTCAAGAAAAACTCTTAGAGACAGTAATATCAAGGGAGATAAACAAAATCTGTGTACATCATCTTTTACATGGAGAGTTACATTTTGAAGACAATGTGTAAAGCAGAATTCTTGTATTATCATCATCAACATTAGCATCATCAACATTATCATCATCAACATTATTATTCCAGTTACATTGCTTATGGAGCACCAATGCAGCTACACTCCTTGCAGGAGTATGCAATAGTTGACCATGGCGCAAGTGGGGTGCTTTCTGTTGCAATTTGTGTTATATGATGAGGTTGCCAGCACTATGCAAAATGTCATAATAGTTTTCATTAGCAGTAGACCATGTATTCTGGCATGCTATCTTAACCATGTATTCTGGCATGCTATCTTAAATGTATTCTGTCATGCTATCTTAACCATGTATTCTGTCATGCTATCTTAACCATGTATTCTGGCATGCTATCTTAACCATGTATTCTGGCATGCTATCTTAACCATGTATTCTGGCATGTGCTATCTTAATTTAACCTATCTGTCTACAGTCGCCAGAAGCCCCTGACTTTTGTGGCTGCATTAGATGAAAATGGTGCAGCTGCGGGTAGTATCTTTTGGGATGATGGTGTTTCTATAGGTAAGGATAGATTTGTATATGCACGTATGCTCATGTGTTTATGTAATAAATATCTCCGTTCTCCGATTGACAATTCAAAACAGACCAACAGTGGGATTCAAAATGGCGCCGGTCCAAGTGAGCGACGTTCATCCAAAAAGATATCCTCTCTACAAATGAAAGTTCCATTCATTTGCTCATCTAATGTCTTTGGGTTTTCCATGCCCATAAGGAATGTTACATATGTCCACTCATAGTGCTGCTAGTACAGGAATCGTCTACATACGATCCATCAAATATATAGATAGATGATATAACATCTATGGCGTCGTTAGGCCTAGGTAAAGTTTTAGAAAATGTTCCTTCTTTACCTAAAGTTCATGAAATACTAGTAACTAGCACACTAACATATATATTCTGGGAGAAGTATCGACCATCATAGTATACTGAGAGAAAACTCCTCTCTTCCCCAGAATCAATCACAATGATGAAAAAAACTTCGGACTCTCATTTGTCCGACAGCCTTCAAGATCCGTCCGTCATCACGGCAGCGCCAACGACGACTCATCGTCTCATTGGGCATGCGCTAATGTTAACTTTTCAACTATATTCAAGTGGGGCGACTATATATTTACTTTCACTCGAAGCAAAACAATGAGTAATTCGCCCTTTGACTAGGGTTCTATTCTCAGACTCAAAATATTATTGCCTAAGATATTTCCAAACATAACAAGTATACAAACAAATATATAGCTTTCTTTTATATATATATTATATATATATATATTATATATATATATATATATTATATTATAGATATAGATATATTATTATATATATATTATATATAATATATATATTTTATATATATATATATTCATTGTCACCAGTGCAATCTTGTTGGTCAAAAGAACAAGTGAACTACCGCAACCCCCGGGAGAAAAAAATGAAATTTTTTTTTTCATCTGACAGCTCAAAATACAAATTAGGCTGCATCAACGCACGAATATTGCGCCAGTATGAATAATAAAGAGCAATTATATAATGTCAAATTAAGTTCAAGTCTATAGATCGACTCGTGAGAATATATCTTTCAACATCTCAGAGAAAAGCATTGCATCTTAAGTATAATAAAAATATTTACCTGGGTAGAGTGCCAACCCAACGTTTACTACAATGCTGGCAATGTCACAATGCATATATCAATTTCATATTTAAGCACTATAAGCTAACATGATTGACAAAGAAAAAAAATCAATCAATGAACAGCGGTGAAAATAAATTCAATGAACGTAGTGATAGTAGTGAATACAATCACTATATTACAAATTAAAATGTGTAACTATATTCTTGATATAGAGAAAGAACTGTTATATGCTTAGAGTGTGTTAAGAAAATCTCCAAGGACCCTACCAGTTAGGTGGAATCAAGTTGGCGGCACTCTAGACTCTAATGACTGACAATCACATTATCTGATCCTACGGATAGCTCGTACTGAGAAATGAAAAGTTTGAAGAGCAAATTGCAGATCGAGTAGACCTCGATCTTCATTTCAAATTCTTACTCTGTATAGCTGTAAGAGGCTTTCCAGTTCGGTTTCTACAATGAAATGTGCGCCTAGAAGGATATACTTTGTAGTTTGAAGAAATGGGAACCATACACCATAGCCAATAGTTCACGGTCTAAAACCGAATTACTTCCTTTCTGCAGCATTAAGTTTTCTGGAGATATACATTACAGGATGCAGAGTTCCAGAATTACTCTTGCATTAGTGCCGCTCCCCATCCTAGTGGGAATTGAAATTGCGTCACAACGAAGAAAACAAATGTCTTATTATCTGTAGTAGGGGTAACGACTAAAAGGTAGGTTGTGGATGTTGAAGAACAACATTTTTAATCTTATCCAAAGAGGATTGGCATTCCTTGTGACCCAGTGGACCATATTAGGCCGACCTTTCTTTTAGTAGTGGTAGAAAGAGGTTGCCATGATAGAGGATAGATTCGGCCATTGAATCTTCCCATAAAATTGAATAAGACCTAAAGAGACTTCGCACTTGCTTTTTGTGTCTTAGGAATAGAGATGTTAAGTATCTTAGTGATATTATGGTTCTCTGTCTTTAGGAAACCATGACCCACTCGATGGCCTAGGAAAAAAACCAATGCAGGCTTTAGAGGGTTTCGCTGTCAGGTTATTACTCGCGTAGAGTAGACAGTATAGTAATTTCAACTACCCCTGAATAGATGATCTTCCCAAGTATCGCAGAAAAGACAGATGTCGTCTAGGAATGCAATGACATCTAACCGATAAGCTAGGATTCGAAGCATCCATGCGTACCCCCCCCCCCCTCCCCCCCCCCCCCCCCCCGCCCCCCCCCCCCCCTGGTAGCTGGTGCGTTCATAAAGGCCGAAAAAAAAGGCCTCTCTCTAGGCTTGAAAAAGCCGTTCCATTGCCGTCGTAGGCCTCTAGGTGTAAAGAAAAGCCGTAATTGGTTTTTGGCGCGTTCAGATAAAGGAACTTGCCAATATCCTTTAGACAAATCAAGTTTAGTGAGAAAAAAATGAGATTTAGAAAGCCTAGTAAGTAGCTCTTCTTAGTAAAGGCATAGGTTCCGCATCAAACTTCGTAACTTGATTCCAATTTGCGATAGTCAACGCAAAGACGTATGTTAGTGTCTTTTTCGTTCGAACAATAACCATTCGCGACGGAATATGCAGAAGTGGATGGTTTCAATTATTTTTAAATCTATCATCTCATCCAACTCCTTCTCAACCTGTGCTTGAAAATGGTATAGGGATAGGGTATAAGGTCTGACTCTAATAGGATTATGGTCAGTTAGAATAATGTCATGTTCAATGACATGAGTTTGTCCAGGGATGTCAGTAAGGACATCCTGAAATGTTTGTAACATGGCCGAAACTTGTCGCTGTTCTCCTAGAGATAAATCAGGAGAGACAGTAACATATTTCCATGATTCACTAGAATGCAGTGGAATCATCGGAAGCGGAAGACTAACATCCGAATAAACTTGTTTCCTCATCCTGTATTACGGACAGTGATGAGTAATGACATTGTTGGACTGGTGAATCGTCCGTTGCCTGGAAAATAGGCTGTAAATAATCCGGACGTTCATGGAATTCCGTAAGCATATTGATGTGGAAGGTTTTATGCTGTCCATCAATATCGACAATGTTGTCAACATCGGAAATTTTCGAGATTATATCGTACGGACCTTTCCAAGAAATAAGAAGTCTGTTTTTCCTACAAGGTAGCCAACCAAATGCTTGTCACCAGGACAAAGTTGTCGTAAAGTCCTTTCCTTATTGGCAAATTGCCTTGCCTTCTGTTTAGCAAATACAGAAGAAGAAGTTGCCAATTTGCATGCTTCGATAATCTTTTGTCTCAGCGTGATGACATATTCGTAAGAAGATTTTATGTCATCGGTAATATTATCAGCGGTTATGAGATCATGAAGCAAAGACATAGGGCCGCCCGGTCGCGCCCCAAAGACAAGTTCAAAGGGAGAAAATCCTGTATGTTCATTGGGGACCTCTCTGTAAGCGAAGAGGGCCGCGGGTAAAACCCTGTCCCAATCTTGAGGATGATCCTCAGTTATCTTCCCTAGTAAGTTTTTGAGTATTCTATTTAGCCGTTCGACCATCCCATTGGACATAGGATGATAGATACTACTCAAAGATCTCTCTATCTGCAAAGTAGACATTACTTGAGACATGGTATCTGATATTAGTTGGGTGCCATGGTCTGATAATATTTCTCCGGGGAATCCCAGACGAGAAAATATAAGCCAAAGAGCATCTGCAATGTCAGCAGTAGTAATGCTCTTCAGAGGAATAGCCTCTGGCCAACGTGTGCACATATCAACACACGTCAAGATAAACTGATGTCCTCTAGCAGATTTGATCTTAAATGGACCAATGATGTCTATCGCCATTTTCTGAAATGGTCGAATAGGGATGTCTGCAGCCTGAATAGGTGCAGCATGGCGTGGACCTTTGGATTTGACCTCTTGACATACTTTACAAGATCGACAATAAATCCCTATGTCCTTGTTCACAAAAGGCCAAAAGAAAGCCGCAAGAACTCTTGACTTCGTACGGGAAAAACCCATGTGTCCAGCACACTGAGAGTCGTGAGCGTGCTGCAAAATTTTAACTCTCAAATTCTTGAGAACCAGGATTTGAGAATGACTTGACGTAATGGAGTCTTGAACCATACGTACAAGTACGCCATTCTTCTTTGTAATCCAAGATTTACGCTTTGTATCATTTATTCGGATCACCTTTTGTTGCAAGAGTGAAGAATTTCTTTAGAGTCGGATCATCTTCTTGCTGTTTTATAAACGAGTCACGAGAAATTACCAAGGGATCATCTTGGTTATGCACTTCATTATCTTCAGTAGATGAAGTTTGAGGCATATTAAGAGCTTGAGCTCTAATGACTACAGCATTAGCAATTTGCATATTTTGTTTTTCCCAAACGGAAATTTGTTGTGGAGTGCATTCTTTGAATCCGTAAATACGACCGATGATAAGATCAGCGATCGGATTCGGCAGATGACATGCGTGTACATCTCCTGTAAAGAAAGGAGTAGCAATCATTAATGATAGCAGTAGAGTATTTCTCTAAGGTGCCGCCAAATGTTACACATTTGACTACTTTTCCAGTGGCACGAGAAGGATCTACAAGTGACTGCCTAACACCAATTGCGGTGCATCCAGAATCAAAAAGAACTGAGACTGGATTGTCATTTACTAAACCTTTATGTAAGACAAGAGAACCTCTTCCATCATGCGCGACTGACGCAGGAAGAGCGGGAAGAGGATGGCCACAACTTAAAGTGGACACCGTAGTTGGTTCAAATAATGTTTTTGCATTGGGGGCACTGAGATGCTCTCCCAAAATCAAAAAAGAGCGGAAACATGCCATAATTATTAGCGTCATTATTATTCTTTAGTCTGTTTATAGGCTTTCATGTGACTCTTGCTGTGCAGAGTTTTGCCTGATAATGTGATTTATGTGTTTTTTGTATTGTGATAGCTACCTCGATTATTATTGCACTCTGTAATCATTATTATTTCCTCTATTGTAACCCCTATTTGGGTGTTTGAGTCATAGTTCTCATGGTTTACCATTATATATTCATTATAATGAGTATCTCTATAATTATGGTCTTGTTGTCTCCATGATGGATGACTTGGATAGTTCCTATAATGACTTTCCTCTGCGGAAATTCTATATAATTATGACCACACTCTGTAATATCGAGGGGCTGTCGGCTCGTTCTCCAGTTCTTCGCAGAAGAAACCCTGAAAATGATTTGGTTACCTTGGTTTTTTTGATATAACTATTATGGTTTCCCTTTTTATCAAACCTGTTTTGTGGTCTCACTGAAAAATTTGTGTGTGAAGTAATTTAGGGTTGTATGGTGTTGCTGAAGCAGCAAACTGGCATAGTCTTTCCTTATACCTTAGCATTGCTTAAAAGCTTTACGTCCGGATGTGCCGTGACGTTATTGGGTACAATATTCTTTCCATTTCTTTTAGTGTCTTGGGTTTACGCTCATGTAGGAATTCAAGGAATGGTTTTATTTACACTTTGACATAATCTTGTTCTCTGAGCAACAAGTCCATAAGGGCTTCATATGTCTTTTCTGTTTTGGACAGCTCAATCCAACGATTAAATGTAAGAATCGTTGTGTCCTTGCAATGAATTCTGAGAATTCTACCCCTGATTCAGGTACCATTTTCTTAAACAAAATACGGTAACCTTCCTCCGTTAATTGATATTTTCTCAATAAAAGCTGCCCTAATAAAATCATAATTAATCACCTAGACAGTCTCTTCAACCAAAACTTCAAACTAGTCAGTGAATCAACCTTATCAAATTTTCTGATAACTGGTTAGCATATTGGTGATTTATCCACATTATGAGCTCGACACGAGCGTTCAAATCTATCCAACCCCAGAATGATATGTCATCACTGAAGGATTGAACGCTGGTACCTCTTGACCTTGTAAGTAAAGGGTTTACCACTATTACCATTAGAGGATGAATTAACATTACTCATATTTGTTATTTTCAATTTTTCCAACTCAAATCTAACAGTTTATTCTTCATGTTCCCTTTGTGCTTTTCTCATCCCTCCTCGGCTTCAGCTTCTCTATCTAATTCTTTTTGTTCAGCCTCAGCTTCTATGTCTAATTCTTTGTTCAGCTTCTTTGTCTAATCTCTTTTGGTTCAGCTTCTTTGTCTAATCTCTTTTGTTCAGCTTCTTTGTCTAATCTCTTTTGTTCAGCTTCTTTATTTTTGTTTTTCCATTTCCATTTGGAATCTCCTTTCGTTCTACTTGCATCTGCAATTTCTTTTGCTCAAATTCTAATTCCATTCTTTTATCCTCGGCTTTTTGTTTTTTCTCCTCAGCCTTCAGTTTATATCAATTTCAAATTTTTGTGCTTTTTCATATTGACTGGTAGCAAAACTCCTCCACTCTTATCTTCCAGTCTTGCCTAGGGATTTCCCTAACTCAATTGAAGTAATCTAAAGTCGACATAATGTATACCAATATGTGACTAGATACCTGAAAATAGCAATAATGAAATCTATCTCCATTAAATGGAAAAAGCTTTGCTTAATAGCTTGAATAATCAGCTCCCTTTATCCCAAATCTCTGTGGGAAAACAAGCCTTAAATAAGGTCTTGTATAATCAACTGTGTACCTTAATAATAGCAATTAATCATCATGTTGATTCTTTCTAATAAGTTCACTACACAGCTATGTAGTGTATGATCAAGTAATATTTTATAGTATAAGTCAAACCAACAACACTAAACAATAAGACAATCAAGAAAGAACAATACGAAAACATTCGCAGAATCAAATAAGGTTAAATAGAAAACTGAAGAAAATAATCACAGCACCTGTGATGATAACCGCGAGGAAAATAAAACAACAACAAATGACGTCACAGTGTATAAAATATAAATGTGTTTAGAACCAAATTTTAGGAAAGGGTATTTTTTAGACCTACAAATACAAACAGAATTCAAAAACAAAACTGAAAGAACATAAAAAAATATCACAAAAACAACGATGAGACAGTATCATCACAGCTAACAAAAATAGCAAACAGATGTTGCGTGCAAATTTTCAAATTAAGAAAATTTGCTCCCTACAGAACACTAAATATAGGACTATATGACTTCGGTTATACCTCTATATTAGTTTCACCTCACCAACCGCCCACAGACCTATACATCAACACTATAACATGTAAACATAAATACATATATGTCATTATAAAATGCAATGTAATTTGTTGCAGATAGAAGGCTCAGATTATAATAGTACCGTATTATGGGGGTCAGTTTCCAATCAAAATAAACTGGCTGCCACTTTAATAAATCAGAAGTTCTGTCTTTAAAACTATTACAAAGTACAACAATTGTAGCAGAACACAAGATGATCCACCGTTGACGTGTAAGACCTCTCAGTTTTTTCCATAGCACTTCTTGCTAACACAGTTAAATTCTTGTAAAAAAAATCTGCTGTGTAACGCTTTTTGTTGTTCTATAGAAAATTCAACAAACGCTGACCCTAGATACCGTATACGCTGACAGGACCAGGTCATGCTGACATTCGTCTGTCAAGTTGTACTGCTGGCGTTCACGTGTGTTTATACGGTACTCAAAAGAATGATATGATAATGATGGTAACATGTGGTGGTTCTGTCTTCAAAATGAAGAACAACAAAATCACATGTGTGTTGCAGAGAAGCTGATGCTTTATTGTGAGGATTGGAGCAAGTTGTCTTAATGAAGGATAACATAATCTATTTCATTTCATAATTTTTCCAATGTTGTTCCCTGCAGACGTATATGCTGATGCGTTTTTATTGTTGGTTTGAGAAGTGCTGTCTTCTTAATGAAGACTAACATAATCATCATCATAATTTTCCATGTTGTGGTTCCCCCTGCAGACGTTTGCTGATGGCGTTTATTGTTTGTGGTTTGAGAAGTGCTTCGTCTTCTTAATGAAGACCTAACATAATCATCATCATTAATTTTCCATGTTGTACCCCCTGCCAGACGTATGCTGATGTGTTTATTGTGTGGTTTTTGCGTTAGAAGTGCTGTCTTCTTAATGAAGACTAACATAATCATCATCATAATTTTTCCTTGATGGTTTGTTTCCTGCCAGACGTATGCTGATGCGTTTAACTTGCTGTGTCAGATGTGAGAAAGTGCGCTGAGGCTTCTGTGCTGTGGTTGACAATCAATAGCAGGAACGATATGATCGCGATCATCATAATTTTCTTCTTAATGAAGGGGGGACTAACGATACTTCAAGTCCTCCAGCTCGATCATATCAAGTTTTTCCTAGATGTGATCTGTTCTTATTATGTGGTGGTTTCGTAGCAGAGTGCATGTCGCATTTCTTAAGTGTTATGAAATTACGTCGATTGTGAATTTGTCGCTATCATGCAGTAACTTATGATACCATGACAAAGAACCTCAGACTGCGTATTCTTAAGGAAAAGACTTAACATAATTCATCAGATCAAACTGTTATGTCTCGGATGGTGCCGATGTTGTTTACCTGTGAGGTGGTGTTTGAGAAAAGTGCTGTCAGTCTTCTCTACTGAAGATCATAGATCCGATAGCTCAAGACCTTGTGCATTCGATAATATTTTGCTCAGTGTTGTTACTGCAGGTATAAGTCTGACTGATGCGTTTGTTGTGCTGGTTATGCTTGAAGTGCATTGATAGATTCTTATGTTGAAGATAACTGATAATCATCATCACTTATGGAAGATCCTAACATTATTCATCATCACTTAAATGAAGACTTACATATTCATCATCACTTAATTGAAGGACTTAACTAATCAATCTTTTCGATCACTTAATGAATGACTTACCTTAATCATTCAACACTTAATGAATGATAATATCATTAATCATCATCATCTTATTGATAGAAGCTTACATAATCATTCATTCACTTAATGAAAAAACGAGAAAAAAAAAGGAAGACTAAACATAATCATCATCACTTAATTGAAGGGACTAACATCAAATCATCATCATTAATTTTACATGTTGTTCCCTATCCGTTTATGGAGAGCCACCTCCACAGGCAGCTGAAACCTTGTTGGGTTGTTCTTTTATTGTTTTTTATGATTTTTTTTTGTGGTTCTGCCTTTCCACAGACACTCGTACTAATCTCACCTGTTTGCAGCGATGGTTTCTGTGGAGCAAATGTGTTAAAATTTGATTGGATAGTTAAGAAAATTTTGTAGGGGGAGGGGAGGGGGGGGTGTGGGGTTGGGGGGGAATGGTTTGGAAAAAAAAACTTTAGGGATGGAGGGTGGACAGGGTTTTTTAAAGGGGTGTGTTTTGTTGGACCAGGGTTTTTTTTTTTAGTTGGAAAAACCAACGGGGGGGCATTAGGTATATGGGGGGGTTGGCTTTATTTTTTTATGAAAAAAAAAAAAAACAAAAAAAAAACAAACCATTTTTTGGGGTTATGGAGGGTGGGTGGACAAGGGGGAACAATTAAATTTTTTGTGAAGTGGGGGGGGTGGGGGTTTTTTGTTCTCTTTTTATATCAAAATTTACCCCCCACACAACCCCAGTTGTGGTTTGTAGTTAGTTGTTGGGTTTGGGGGGGGGTGGTGTGTTTTTTTTAAACGAAACAAAGACAGGACAACCATTGATGATTGGGTGGTTTTGGTGTCGTAATCTAATATGTTCTTTGGGGAGTTTGGGGGGGGGGGGGAGGTTGGGGGGGGGTGGGGGCTGGGGTTTTGGTGGGGGGGGGGGGGGTCGGTTAGGGGGGGGGCCCTTTAGGAGGGGGGGTTTTTTTTTTCTGGGGTGGGGGGGGCCCCCGCCCAAACTTAATGGGGGGGGGGGGAGGGGGAATATGGGGGGGAAGGGGGGAGGTGGGGGTGGGGGGTGAATCTGGTTGGGGGGGGGGGGGGGGGGGGGTAAAATTCATCATGTGTTTTTATTGTGGGGGGGGGTAACTATAAAATTCATAGATAAGGTATAAAGGGGGGGGGGGAAACCTCTCATTTTGGGGGGGGGGGGGTGGGGGGGGGGGGGTGGGTTGGGGGGTTTGCATTGGGGGTGGGGGGGGGGGGGACTGGGTTGGGGGGGGGGGGGGGGGGGGGGGTTGGGGGGGTTGTAGGGGGGGTGATTTCAGACAATTATAGTTGAACCCATAGAGTTGTGGGGTGTGGGGGGGGAACCGTAAGGGGGTGGGTCATTTGATTAAATGAGGGGTTGGATGGGGCACTCAAGGGGGGGGGGTGGTATGGGGGGGGGGGTGGGGGGGGTTGGGGGGGTTGTTAACTTGGGGGGGGTGGGTGGTATTGGGGTGGGGTTATTAACCACTGGTTGGGGGGGGGGGGGGGGGGGGGGGGTTTAATTTTATTTTGGGGGTTATTGTTTTGGTGGATAAAGGGCTCCTTTTTTATTGGTGAGGGGAAAGGGTTGAAGGAATTTGGGATTTATACAATTTTATAATATGGGGGTTTTTATTAATTCATTTCATGAAAAAAATTTTGGGGGGTTGGGGGTTAAAAATTTAATCGCGGTGGAGGGTGGTTTTGGATCACCCCCCCCTGGATTGGGGGGGGTGGTGGGGGGGTTGGGGGGGGTATTGTTGTTGGTTGGGTACTGCTGTCAGGGGTTTGTGGGATAATAAATTTTTGGGGGGGGTTGGGTGGGGATTTAGTTGGGGGGGGGAGGGGTGGGTTTGGGTGGGGTGGGGGGGGGGGGGGGGGGTTTGTTTGTGGTGTCAAATTTGGGGGGGGGTGTGTTTTTTTTTTGGGGGTTTGGATTTGTAATAATGGGGTTTTGTTTAAGGAAAATAAAGTGGGGGGGGGGGGTTTTTTATAAAGAATAGTGGTGGAAATTTTTGTTTATGGGGGGGGGTGCGTGGTTAGGGGGGGGGAGGGGGGGGGGGGGGGGGGGGGGGTTTTTGGGGTAATTTTGTTTATGGGGGGGGGGTGGGGGGGGGGGTTAAATTTGGTTAATGGACTTTATTCTCTTCACAATTTTAGATTTAATAATTTGTATTTATTGCAATATACTGGGGTTTACACATAAATTGTTTTGATAAATTATCCTAAAAAGGGGGCCAAATTTTAAAAATTTTGTTAATAGAAATTCCAACAATTTTTTTGGGGGTTTTTTAACAAAATGGTGGGTTGGGGAAACCAAAACGATTATTTTTTTGTGGGGGGAACCTTTTTTTTATCAATTCAGCTGAAATTTTCTATTTACTTTTCCACAACAGTTGTAAGCCTCAGATTATGTTAAAATTTGGTATGGTTGGGTATTTAATTTTTTTGTAAAAAACACCCATCAGTTCAATCTTTTTACCACATTAAAACATTTTAAATATGTTTTAAAAAAAAAAAAGAAGAACGACTTTTTAAAATAAAAACTTTTTTGTTCATTTTTTTTTGATACATCAAAAACCCGGAATAATTATATTTATTCAAAAAAAAAATGTAAATTATTATTTAGTATCCAATGCAAAAAACATTAACTTACGGGGCAATAAAAAATTTACGATCCATATTGTGTTTTTTTTATTTTTTTTTTTTTCCAAAAAATATAATTTTTTAAAAAACTTTTTATAGGGGAAAACAAATTTGGTAATAAAAAAATATTTAAATAAACAAAAAAGAAAAAAACCTAAATACACATTTTTTAAAAGGGGTAGCTTGAAAAATTTAACAAACTTTAAAAAAAAAAAATCACACCACTTTTAATTTTTAATAATAATGAATTATTTTAAATTAAACAAATTTTTTTCAAAAAAAAAAAAAAAAATCACGTAACCCTTGAAAGAATAAATTTTAAAAAAATCTTTAAAAAATGTATTAGTTTACGTTTTTTAACAATTTTTAAAAAATTTTGATTTTTTGTAAAAAAATTCTTAAAAATTTATTTAAAACCATTGTTTAGCCACTGGGGGGGGAAACATTATATCATTTTTCCCCCCCCTAAAAAATTATTGTTGACCAAACAATTTTTTTTTAAATAAACCCAAATTTTTTATTTTTCTGGGGTTTTTCCCACAAAAAAAATTTTCAATTTGTTTTTTTTTTTTTTACCCCCCCAAAAAAACCCCAACAAAAAAAAAAACCCATTGAAAAAACCCCAAAAAAACTTAAATCCCCCCGCCCCCCCAAGAAAATTTTCTTAACATAATACCAATTTAAATTTTAACCCGATAAAAAAAAAATTCCCCATTTTGAATAATTCTGGTGCAACCCCCCAAGTATCTACATTTATATTTGGTTTTACAACATTCCAACCACTTAAGATTCAGAATAGCCCAGATTTGGTCCTATAGGTAAATACTTTTCATTTTGAGCGATATTGGGGGGGGGGGGGGCGGTTACCCCCGCCGGGGGGGTTATTAACACAAATAATCCCCCCCATAAACTTGTTCGTGGGCCATAAAAACCGGGACCCCCCCAACTAATAAATCTTTGTTTTTGTTTGAATCTAAAAATTTATTCAACAATAACTATGGTTTAAAAAACACCCACAATAAATTAAAAATTATTAATCCCTCCCACCCCCCAACAAATCTTTATGAATTCCTCCCAAACATCAAACAAACCACTGCATACCCCTAATGTAATAAAACATTATATCAACCACTTTAAAAATAATCAATTATAAACTATTGGTTTAAAAACATATTTCTAAAATAAATAATACCAAAATGAAGAATTAATCAAATTAATATTATTTATAAATTCCTTTCAATAATAAATATTATCCCCAATAAAATATTCAATAAATATAATAAAAAAAATCTAATATAAATTAAAAAAAAAATTAAAAAAAAAAAATAAAAAAAAATAAAAAAAATCCCAAAATTATGAAATATTCAAATAAAAAACTTAAAAATAACCCCAAAAAAAAAACCCCTAAAATATAAAAAACCATTATAATAAAAAAAAAAAAAAAATTATATAATTTTAAAAATATTAAATAAATTTGGTATAAAAAAAAAAATTAATTGGGGGGAAATCAAAAAAAAATTTTAATATAATATTTAAAATATTGAACAAAAATTTCAAAAACTAAATTGAAAATTTTATGTAAAAAAAAATTGAAAAAAAAATAAAAAAAAAATTAAAATAAAAATTTAAAAAGTTATAAAAAAACAAAACCGATAAAATTTTCTCACACAAAAATAAAAAAGTAAATTTTAAAAAAAAAAAAAAAAAAAAAAAAAAAAAAAAAAAAAAAAAAAAAATATGAAAAAAAAAAAAACATAAAAAAAAATGTAAAAAAAAAAAAACAACTTTGTGACCCATTCAAAAAAAAAAAAAACCAAATAAAAAAAAAAAAAAAACCAAAAAACCCCACCCAAAACAAGGGGGGGGAACAAAAAAAAAAGTAAAACCCCCAATAAAAAAAAAAAACCAAACCAAATATTAAAATAAAAAAAAAAAAATTTAAAAAAATAAAAAAAAAAAAAAAAAGTCAAAAAAAAAAAATAAAAAAAAAAAAATAAATTAAAAAACTTAAAAAACAAAGGGGTAAAAACCTTTAAAGAAAAAAAATTCAAAAAAAGTTTTCAACCCCCAACACCACCCAATAAAAACCCCACCCCATAATGTAATAACCCAAACACTCCCAACCAAAAACCCCCGAAAACCAAAAGCAAACTGACCCCCAAACACCACCCCCAATAAACCCCCCAAAAACAAAAATAAACAACCCCCAAAATAAACCCTAAACAATTAACTCCAGATTCCAAAAACCACCCCCAAAACCCAAACAAACCCCACCCCCCAACCAAAAACACAAAAACACCCCAAACACAAAAACACAACCCCCCCCCCAAAAAAAACACAACCAAACCCCACCCACCCAAAAAAATAAACAAACAAACCACCCCACAACATGTGGGGGACACATAACCCCCAAAAAAAACCCCTAATCCCACACAACCAAATAAAAAAAACTTCAAACACCCAAACAACTAAAAAAACCCCTATGTTCAAACAAAACCCCCCCCCCAAAACAAACCCAACAAAAAAACTCCCAAAAAAATACAAAACCCTGGCAAAACCCTAAAAAAACCAACACAAACCTAAAACCACCCCCACCCCCCCCACTAACATAACATATTTCCAAACATACCCTACCCCACAACCCCCCAAAACAAACCCCCCCACACAACCAACTTAAACAATCACCAAAAAATGGGGCCCCCAATGAACTATTTTTTTGGTTTCCTACAACCCTACCAATACAAGTACCAACAAAAACCCCCAACCATCCCCAATTTTATCCCCCCACTATGCTTAAAACAAAAACAACAAAAACAAATAAACCGCCACCCCAATTCACCCCCCCAAATAACCAAACAACCCCATTGCAAAAAAACAAAACAAAAAAAAAAAAACATGGGGGGGGGTGGGGGGGGGGGGGGGGGGGGGGGGGGGGGGAACCCACCCCCCCCACAAAATCCTAAAAAAACCAAACACCAAACAACCCCCCCATTCCCCCCCCCCCCCCCCCAAAATTAAAATAACATAACCCCCAATTTTTTTTACCAACCCCACAAAAAAACCCTCAAAAAATTAACATACACACAACATTACCATTGAAAAAAATATAAAATCAAAAAAAATCCCCAAAAACAAACCCCAAAAAAAACACCAAAAAACAAACCTGTTTTTTAATTTAATAAAAAACCACCACAACAAAAAAAAACCCCCCACCAACACAAGCCCAACCCTAAACATACAAAAAACCCTCAACAAAAATGCAAAAAAAACCCCACCCCAAACCCAAAAAAAATGAACCCCAAAACTACAAAAACCAATCACCAAACCCCAAAAACAAAAAAAACTAATCAGTGTAAAAAAAACCCACCCACACTGGACATAAAAAACTAATTCAAACCCAAAAATTATCATCCCATATTTTTTTAAACCCCAACCTAAATTACCCAAACACACCCCCCAAAACACAAAACCCAACACAAAATAACCAAATGATTTAACCAATCCAAAAAAACTTACCTATAACAAAACCCTAACCAACACAAGATTCTATTTCAATCAATTCACACAAAAACCAAAACCACAACAACATTTCAACCTCACAAAAACACATTTTACCCCCCCCCTCACATACCTAATTGAATTCCTACTACAATTCTTTGTCCCTCCAAATCAATTTTAAATTCTATCAACAAATTTATCTACCATTGAAACTCATCAAATTGAAAATAATCGTAAACTGGAATTCTATCCCACCCCTAAAAATTCCAAACATCTAACATCTACAATACAATAATAACAACAAAGGGGGGGGGGGGACCGTCTTAAATACAATCAAAATCATTAAAGTTTCATCTCCAAGATCTCATTCTAATTTCAACACACAAATTAATTACCTTGTATTCAGTTCATTTCAGTCCAGTGAACCAAAGCGGTACCTCGCTTTACATCGACTCCTCAAATTCCTTAACAAACCACTTCATAAAAACTTTGAGCCCCCAATAATACTAATCACCAAATCAATTCCAACCCACTCATCCAATTCTCAATCTCAAACCCCCCAAATCAATATTTCATACGCACAACCCCCTTCACAAGTTCACATGTTTAAACAACCCTCACACCTATTACAAACTTCAATTAACATCCCAACCACCCAACCCAACCCTTCTAAATCTTCACCCATCTAAATCACACAACTTCTCCATCCACTATATTCATAAAAAATTCAAAAAACCCACACAACATTTCAACATCCAGATTTCTAAACAAAAATTATACATTGCGACCTACTTAATTCCAATTATTAGATTATTATAAATCACCTCATGTTACCCCCATTAACTCACTTATAACCTCATTGTATCACAACTACCTCAATCCTCAACCCGCATTACCTCCCTTCAATACTTCACCGGGGGGGGGGGGGGGGGGGGGGAGGGGGGGGGAATTACCTTCTCCTTAATTGCCAAACTCTTTTCATTAAATATTCTTCCCAATACCCATTCATCATCCTCCTATTTCCCACAAACTTCCTCTTCTCCCTTAATTTTCTTCACCCTACTCAACCTCATTACCCTTCAATTACCCTTCTTCTTCCACAAAGGGGGGGACCCTAATTAATTCATTATTCCTTTTCATATTTTCTTCACTTACTAATTCATTCATACCCACAATCACTATTTTTCACCTATAACAATACCCCCACCTCACATTCAATTTATCATTGGGAATTTTTTCCACTCATACTATATCACTCCATATCTACACACATTCAATCCATTATCCATTATCTACTCAAACAAAATTCCATTCCTTTTATCCCCACAATCTCATTCATTCCAATTCCATTACATAATTCATTCATTACATCGTTTATTCCTCCATTCTAAATCCATCATCCACATTTACTATTAAAAAAAACACCATATCCAACCCCAGGTTTCCACTCAATTTCAATACTTCCCTCCCCCCCCATAAACATCCCTACAAAAAAGGCGTCTAGGAGAGGGGTGTTCGACGAAAAATAACACCCCCCATAAGTTCCCCCTCCCGGGGGGGGGGGCCACCATATTTCCTAATACCTAATCATTAAATCAAAATTCAAACATCCACAATTCCTTCCCATAATTTTCCATTCTCAATTTGGGTTATCAACTACTCCTAAGTTTCCCCTTTTCTATCAACAACATAACTCAACTCTTACTCACAACATAAATAACACTCATCACACCAAGCAACATAAATCATAAACAAACACATTTTCAACACAAAAAACACTCCCCTACAACCCACCTCAAATTCACCATAACAACCTCCAACTAACCCAATCCAAACAAATCTTCATCGCACCAAAACTCTGTTAAAAATTTTCAAAAACACACATCCGAGGTCCCTTTACCATCAACCCCAATGTACTTTTTGTCTTTGAACATAACCCCATAACCTTCTACAATAGGGGGGGGGGAAAATTAGGGACAATTTTACCAACCCATATCAATTTTCATCCTAAAACAACCATAAAATATTTTTACAAAACCAACAAGATCTCCAGGAACATCCTTATCCAACCTTGTTCAAACCCTATCCCACCAGTTAAACTATACCCACTAACAATTTTATACATCCACATAAAATAAACCTTAGTTACCACCATTATTACTCCCAACCAATATGTACAATCCACATTTAAACACAAGAAACAAAAACCTATCAAAATTCACCCCAATACCACGTTATTTTTAATCAAAAAATTTCAACTATTAGTAAATACCTTTAAGCTAAAATTCAATCACCTTTCAAATTCTAAATTTAAAAACTACTCGTTTTTTAACACTGAACCAGCAACATTCACAAACAACTCAACCACAATACTTATCAAACACCCTCTTTTCAAATAAAATAACTTCATTCAAATATACAAAAACCTATTTCAAAATAAACATCAAAAAACACCTCATGGGGGGGGGGGGGGGGGTTCTTATACATTACATTCTATTCAATAATTTTTTTCCATATTTTTTAACAATATTTCCCCCCCTCCCTTTGGTATAACACCTAAAAAAAACAAATACCTTCTCAAATTCATTAGGTCAATCACATTATCTTTTTCTCATATTAAAACCATTTCACAACATAATCTCCCTAATTATCAATTCACAACTCAATCTAATTTCACCATTCAAACATATTGGGGGGGGATCAAACAAAACAAAACTTGGGACAAAGAATCAAATAACAACTAATAAAACAACTCATCAACATAAAAAAATCTCCCAAAAATCAACACCAAAATGATTTCAATAAATCACATCCGGGGGTAACCTTTTGATTTTCAAACAAAAAAAAAACTCCTTTTCTCAACATTCTTCATTTAACCAACCTACTCAACAACATCCCTTCCTATCACATAACACATAAAACAAATTCAAAATAACCTAGGGGGGGGGGGAAGGGGGGGGGGGGGGGGGGGGTACTGCTGCGGGTAAATTTTTACATAAGGGGGGGGGGGGCCAAAATTATCACTCTCACACCCTTTCACCCATCCCCAACAATATCCAAATAATAAATTTACACTAAACATTAAGGGTAAAATCAAATATCATAATTAGGGTGGGGGGGGGGGGGGGGTGTGGGGGGGGGGGGGAAAAAAAAAGCCAATTCATCCTAAATTAATAACACAAATAAATCACATCATACAGTCATTTCATTCACATTAATCCATCATTTTAATTTTCAACCAATTTTCAAATCATTCATAAACCTACCAAAAAAAAAAAAAATTATAAAAAAATCAAATAAAAATATATATATATTACACTAATCATATAACCCCACAAATCTCCTTACATCACTAAATCACTACAAATCCACACAGTTTCAAAAATTCATCATTTCATATTTACAACACGAAAAAATTCCTAAAAACCAATTCTATAATCTTATACTTTCATCCTATCACATCTTACATTCACTCTAAATCAACAACCCATTCACCTCAATAACACTAATTCTCTACCTACACAAACACATCACCATCAATTCCATCCTTTCTTTTTTAAAAAACATACCCACCATTACAATTTAATTAAATTAAAACCAAACATTCATTATCAACTTCCCCACTCAAACAATAACTCCAATCAACGAACACATCACCAAACCCTTCACCAATCTCTTCCACTTTCACAATAAATTCCATTCAACAACCATAAATCAAAAATCAAATCAACTACCACAAAAATTTCTCCTCTTCCAATTACATACACACCTATTTTATAAACATATCCCAAAACTTAACAAAATAATTATTCTAAAAGATTTCAACACAGCATTAATGTCATTCATAGTACGATTTTCACCTACAACAACTTCAACATGAACCCTAAACCACTTCACTAAATCAATTCCTATCCTTCAAATTCATTTCATCTTATCACCTCTCACAAATTTTTTATTTCCATAATATCAATCACCAACAATTTCAATTCAATATATACACACCGATTTCAAATTCTCAACAAACCAAAAGTTTCAATTCAATTCTTTTATTTACATTTCATTTAAAACTTCTATGATATTTTCCCTATTTCAACTCAACAAATCTTATCAATGGATTAATATTCCTCAAACAATTAAAATACTCATTTCAATTACATAAACTTCACATTCTTCTCAGTGTTAAAAGTTCACGAAGAATATCCACCTCTCCACACTCAGTTCGAGTTTCTTAATAATTAATCTCTATCATCTACTTTCAAACAACAACCCCCAAATCCAGATAGTCATTCACATGGACAAAGCAAAATCTCTATAACACAGTTCAACCTATATAACCACTACCAATTCACATTCATCAAACAATCACATCATTCTATATCATATTTGTTCCCATACCCCCTTACACAACCCAACATCCATCCACACTCATACACCCTTTACCAAGTAAACATCCCCTAAATAATATTTTCCCTTCTTCCATCAATACTCTATCATAACAACATCTAATACTTATATCAACCCCATTCCAATACAACTCAAAACTACCAAATACATACCAATAACCAAAACTTATTTAATCATATAAAATTTAAATACATTTACTTATTTTTACTCTTAGCACTCTTATTTTACACCCCCCCCTCTACCCACCTCAATCACTTCTATCTACATTATCAATTATCATTTTATTCTTTATAATTTATTAATAAAAAATCCATAAAATATTAATACCATTGGTCCAATAAACCATCACCACATGTACCCACAACATATTTACGTACAAAGACTATCCCTCCCATCTCCTAACAGAACCACCTTAATACTAACCACTTAGCTAAGACGCCTTCACCTGATTAGATTCACGTAATCCCACCTCCATTATTTAAATCTATAATCATTTACGTGTCAGTCCAGCCTACTAACCTACTAGCCCCCACTCCTTCATTCTTTTTTGTTATTTACATGGCTGGGTCCTCTCCTTTTACTTCATCCTCTCTCCTTAGGTTAAAAAATAAACATTAATCGAGGTTAATTAAAATGCCATAGCATTTCAATACTCCTTTTACTTTTCTCTCACCTATACTTCCTTACCTTCCACATTCATTTATACTTTCTTATTTCTTTGCCTTCACACACACCTTTTAATTCCTTTTATCACATCTAATATTCTCACTTTATTCCCTTTCCTTACCTCGAGAAGCGGCTGGCCTTACCTTCAGTGGCTAATGTTTCCGTAGTTATATCTAATAGTCCTTCTAGAGCCCTATGTCCTAAAAAATTTTTTTCTTTTTTTCTCCCCCTACTTATACCCAACCATTAAATATTTTTTTACCAACCACCTATCACCATTTTTTTTATCATATTATTTTTCAAATCAATCCCCATATATCATTATTTTTTCGTAATAAAACCAACATATTTTTTTTCCCCCAAAACAAACATTTTTTTTTTAATCTTATTAAAAAAAAAAAACAAACCCCCCCTTTTATTTCATAAACTTTTTACCCCCATTTTTTCTTTTTTCCTTCCCCTTTTATATTTTCAACTACATATACATTCTCTATACTTCAATTTCTTAAGTACTTCCACCTTTCTATCTAATTTACAAAAAATAAATATCTCTTTTATACTCCCCACTTAATAAAAACAATCCTTATATTTCCTTACAAAACACCCTTTATTTAAAACCCTATCAACACAAATCTCAAAACTCCACATACAACTGCTCCCAACTACCCCTCCTCAACCTATACGTTTACTTCCTCTGTCTACTTAAAAATACTATTCTACCTCATTCCAATACAGTCCACCTTCTTCTATACTCCTAACAATTTTTTCTATCTTTTCTAAATAAAAAATATTCTCTTATTTTACCAATAAAACAATTCTTACCTTTTCAATATAAAAACAAATATCTTACATATCCTCAAATATCTTATAATAAACACCTTTCTTCATCTAACAAAATACTATCTCATACTTCTTTTTTCCACTTTTCTTCTTATCCCATCGTCTTTTCTTTTATCATCTTTCTAATTTATCCACAATTCCTTACTCTCCCTATTTTCTTTAATAAATATGATCACTTTTTATTCTATCTTTCTCTATCCCCATTAACATCACTTATGATATCTCCTCTTCTGTCCATCTCTTTAACTTTCCTATCCAACAATATCTAACTTCACACGGATATATGTACCCTATACATCAATTTCCTAATCCCTCTCACCATATTAGATTTCCCAATGAAATTCCTCTCTGTTCCAATTCTTTTATTCTTAACTCTCATTTTCAATTCATTCCCCCATACTTCAAACATCTCCCCCCCAACACCTTTTACATCACTCTACTATTCCCATTCAAACTATCTCTTTTTCACAAAAAAAACAAAAACATTTCTAACCTACTTTTCAATATCCTCCTTTTATATTCATCCAAATCGACTTAACAGTCCATCCTCTTCTCATACCAATCGTCCATATACGTGTCCGTTCTTCAAATTAAAATCTAAATCGCAAAAGATCCGCATACACTAGACTTCAATCATTGTCCTTTAATATAGGATTATCAGTCGGATTCACAAGACTCTTTAGTGGGTAGCTGATGGTTCTAAAACTACTCGCACTAGATTCAGGCGTCTGCACTCAATCATCTTACATTATGAAACTAATAATCTATCCTCCCCATCAATTAACTTTATTATTCATCACACTCCTTATATTCTTAATCATTCTCTTGTATACTCCATATACAACTAATAAATCGACTATTCAAATCAATCACGGTAATCACACATATTTTTCACTTCACTAACTTTTACTTCAATTAAATCAACAAACTTTCACAAGTTAAAACAAAACACACTTCTTATTATCCAGTCAAATTCACTATTACACTCAGTGTTTTATTCTATATCGACCATTTAAAACTGCATCATTACTAAACAACACAATCTTATATTTCAATTCTAGTGTGATCCATAGAATCGCCTCATAATTACCTATCCAAATCATTCCTAACCATATTCAACATTCATAAACTAACTTATCCATTTACCTCTTATATCTTCACCACTACTATCACAAAATAATCTATAATAAAAATCATTATATCAAATCAATTAATTTCCATAATTCATTTTCAAACAAAATACTTTATCATTTATCCATTATTATATTCACATCAATTAAATTCATATACACAAATCCCAAATACCTTAATTTATTTTATTCACACACTATACACTCCATATTTCTCCCTCTCACTCCTCACCACTTTTTTTTTCTCACAACAAATCAATACCATGTATCCCATTCTTCTAACATAAAAACATAATGGATAATATCCTCTCTCAAAAAATAAATAAAACAATACTATCTTAATAAATTATTATGGTTAATCATCTTTGTATATCAATTTTATTTTATACAATAAATTTTGATCAATATGGGTTATGATTCATTATTTCTAAATATCTTAATTTTATATTTTTTTTTTAATACATTTATTTAACAATTATCCATATTTATAATTTATTTTCCCACATTAATATTTTCAATTATTTACAAAAATTTTTAACTTTTTTTATTCATTATAATATTATTGTTACCCTTATTACTTAATTATTATACAAATTACCTTTCAACAATAATTCCTTATCAAAAACACTAAAAAAACTATATTCACTATACTCTATAAACCTCACCACCAAAAAATATATTAAAAATAATACAAACATTCTATATACTAAACACACCTCAGACGTACCTAGATATGAGTATAGCATCCAAAACAGTGAAGACCTTTCAAGAAAAATCTCCTATGCCAGGTGCATTCTGAGGGAAACAAACCATACAATACGAAACAGCATAGCAGAACACTCATATCACACTCTACACTATGTTTGTTTTTTATTCAAGCTTTCTGAGTATTTACATTACTTTCATTACGGTTTTTTTAGAACCCCTGAGCGCGCATTGGGATTGCTTATGACACATACACGCAGACGATATTACGTAATCATTGGTAGAAGCATATCATACCACAAATGAACTATCAACGGTACACAGTTTACGGAAAACACTCAGACCTATGATAGCTCCCATAGGGCAGTGCTTCACATGCACATCAACGTATTCAAGAAAAATTGGAAATTTACTACACTTAATAGAATCCACAACTGCCTAGCATACACAGTACCTAATATTCTGACATACCCACAATGATGTATTGGTATAGCTTCATGACAATACTCCAAGACCATAATGGTTATAAGTTCATGACATCATACATTTGACTGTTTTGGTACAGGCTTTGTGAAATCACACATAGTGTAATGATATGAACCTAACATTCCAACCCTTCAAACAACCCATTACACATTCATGCACTACACTCATCCTGAAATTTATCCTTGCAAACATCCTTGGGACAAAAAACCAGCTTGCATTTATGGGTTTTTTATCATGTGTGTAACCCAGAACACAACTTATATTGCCTTAGTACTAGCATAACAGTGGGATCTAGTTGCCATGATAATGACTTGTTTTTGTTGTCTTAGAAATCATAATCAAAAATATCAATTATCAATTAATTTAAATTTAATAAATTTTCTTTAAGTAAAAAAATAAAATTATGAAAATACATCACCTCTTGTAATTTTTTTACCAAAATGATGTTATTTTGTTTCTGTTACCTACCGCATCTTCCCTCCTTGTCCAACCAGGCACAACCCCCACCTATCAACCTAACCACATCCCCATACTCTCTATATAACAATATACTGTGATGTAACAATTACCCATATCTGGATAATACATAACCCCCAATCCTATAACCCTCCCTCTACATCCAACTATACATACACCCCTCTATCACTTCTACACATCCCCTCTACATCAAATCCCATCCATGCTCTTTAACATAACTATTACCCTCCCATCCATCTAATCTCCCCTCGCTCTAAAAATCGACATAAATACCAAATCACCCCTTATAATCACCCTATACACTCGTATAGTACACTCTATCCTCTGAAGTTGGGGGGCTTCATCACATTAAATGTCCTATCTTTTCCGGTATTGAAGGAAGAAAATAATGGTCTATTCGTAAGAAAAAATAGCAGGAGACAGAGATGCTTAGCATCGGAGTAAATAGTATAGATATGGTAAAGTTGCTGTATAATTATTCCCAGTTTTCTTAATTTGAAAATGATAGGAAGAATCATAAGCCTCCATATCCATGTACTACACCATAGATTCCCTCCCTTACATCATACAATCCTCTGTCAAAAGATCGCCGTCATTAAAAAATGAAAGGGGCGCGGTATCCTTCTAACTATAGATGTCCCTATCTCAAATCACAAATAACCTCTTACATTGTAACATTTACAGATTCTTACATAATCATCATCAGCTTAATGAAGGAAAAAACAAAAAGAATCGAAAATAAATTCATTGACATATCACTTAATGAAGAGGGAACGACTATCTAATGTCCTAACATTTAAATATCACCACATATTAATGACACTACCCTTCAACAGGTACGACTAACATAGATTATTCATCCTCTCTTTCTATTGAAGGGACTTCCTTCATTCGTTTCTCACCATAATCATCATCCACTGTACATCGAAAAATAACAATAACTCCGTAACTAATTACTAACAATACTACACAGATTTAACAACCTCCCATCCAATTCATTTTCTTAATGAGAAGCTCTAACATAAATCAATCAT